>CM077297.1:1542500-1582500 GCA_039654925.1 Anguilla pacifica | reverse complement strand
TCAACCTCCCCCAACCCTCATCCCAGTCCCCCACACCCTCAGCCCAACCTGCGCCCCCTCACTCCAACCCCCACCCCCCTCATCCTCAACCTCCCCCCCAACCCTCCACCCCAGTCCCCCTCCTCAGCCCAACCTGCGCCCCCCTCACTCCAACCCCCACCCCCCTCATCCTCAACCTCCCCCCAACCCTCATCCCAGTCCCCCACACCCTCAGCCCAACCTGCGCCCCCTCACTCCAACCCCCACCCCCCTCATCCTCAACCTCCCCCCCAACCCTCACCCCAGTCCCCCTCCTCAGCCCAACCCGCTCTTCCTCACCCAAATACCCCCCTCCCCCTACCAACCACACTGTCTTCCTTCTAAAAACCAGTTCCATTATGTCCTCGATAGTTTCTTCTGGGTCAGCTGCCAGCGCTCGCTCGCTGAAGGCTTCTGCGCAGATGCATGCTGGGAAGTCCGTGAAGGACGGGAGGTGAACGCAGTGACGTTCCGGAGCGTTCCGATCCCGTCCCGGATGCGTTAGTGCAGAGGAGCCCGTGGGACAGGTGTGGTCACAGTCCTGCACTTTCCAACGGCTTTTTCCCCCTGCTTAAAACTCTTAACTTTTCACCATGGATAGCGTCCAGGAGCCCCAAGCACTTAATCGGCTGGAAATCGCGTCAGCCTGTGAGGCGGTAGTGAAGCCTGCAGTGTAGTATAGTGATTAAGGAACTGGCCCTGTGTTGCTGATTGAGATCCTGCAGTGGGACAGTGCTGCTGTACCCTTCAGCAAGCTGTGCAGTCTGAAGTCCATGTTTAAAAAGTGCTGTAACTTCTGCATGGTGAAATCAAAGTGTAACTAAAACACTTTTATATATTTATATATATATATATTTTACGTGCAGTCCATAAGTATTTAGACAGTAAGACTATTTTTGTTTTTTTGGCTCTGTGCTCTTTTGGACAGCGAGGTGCACGCTTTCTGAGGGGGGGGCAGTGAAGGTGTGGAATGTCAACAGATCCAGCATGGTTTCCAAAATGGCTCTGAGGTCTGATTGGTTCACTCGTCTGTCACGCATTACACCTGCAGCTCGTCCTTTTTTGGGGGGGGGCTGGAGGGGGGGTCACGGTTCACGGGAGAACAGTCCAGAGTTCGGGATTTAATTAGGGGGCAGGTGAAGGGTCTGTGCTTCCTGTCTTCCTGTTTTTAGAAATGATGCGCTGCAGTTCACGGGAAGGCAAGGGGGGCCGTGTCTTTCTCTGGCTTTCATGTCAACTTCAGCTCTTAATTATTCAATTAGCCCAGACATTTATTAATTCATATTTTAGCTACATTGTTTGATGAGTTCCTGAATGACAGCTGAAAAACTGCTCCTATATTCCAACATGAAATGTATTATTGTTGTCTGGTCTATGGCTATGGCTACAGCGTACGTGTATTTTAGCAAATTAGCTCATTTAGCCTGGGTAATTGGTGACAATGGAAAAAAAAAACCTGCATTGACACACCAGCCCTGCAGGAACTGAACTGCCCGCCCCTTGTAGTTGTAGTGGATTTTTAAACTGATGGCGGTTTAAAAAGCTGTGTCATTAAGCTCGTCCATCGCCCCCAGTGCTGACAGGCTCTGCTGAAACGGGCCTCTCCTTCTACGGGTCACATTCAGTCACTCGATGAAGTAACGGTTGGTTTCCGTGACAACTGTAAGTGCGGACGCGGAAAAGGTCAGGGCTGCTCTTTTTTTGGCGTGTTCTCCTGGCTCTCCTGGAGGAAGGTGAGCCGCTGGGTCTGTGACAGCGGTGCCCCCCCCCCCCCCCCTTCCCCCTGGGAGGGCAGCACTCCTCCCCACCCTCCCCCTGGGAGGAGGAGGGCACTTTTGAGACGGTTCCTGGCGATTAAGGGACCGTAACCGCTAATCTCTGTCAGCGCAAAAAATCCATCGACTCCTACAAATGAGCCGATGCTAATTGTCCGCCATCACGGCTCGGTAGCGCTACGCCCCGGAGAGGACCGGCGGCTCCCCTGAGCGATGGCGGCCGGGAGCGAGGAGGAGGAGGAGGAGGAGGAGGAGGAGGAGGAGCGCTGCTCTTCATTAGAGAGAGTAATCGGGCTAGCCGCTACAGCTGCTCTCCGACCGGCGAGCCGAACGCAGCCGATCAATAACAGAACGGCGGGGCGACGCTAACGATGGCGCTAACGATGACGCTAACGACCGATTGCTTTTCAGGACGAAGCTACGCTACGCTAGTGTTTCGCAAGGCCCGGACGAGGGGAGGGAGCGGATTAATGGGCCTACGGTGAAAGCACTAACGATTAGAACCGTGATTAGTGTCCCGGGCTTCTTCTAAAAGGACCCGAAATTGGAACACTTACCCGCCAAATAATTTTTGGCTTTCAGAACCTTCCCAGAACATTATTATTATTTTTTATTTTTTTTTTCCATGACAAAATGATAATCGTCAGGGGCTGTTGAAGCTTGTGTGTAACCCGCATGGATCCTTTTATTCTGGCAGAACATGTATGGAGGAGCAGAATGTCCTAAGGCTGCTTAGGGAATGCCAGCTCATAGTGTTATCTCAAATGGTGACCTTCCCCACTGTTCTGAAAACATTTTATTTTAGCTGGATGCTCAGTTGAAATATATAAGCAACGATGCTATATTCTCTAGAGCGTATATTATTTATAGCGCAACGTAGTGGCGTTTAATTCATTGGTACGTGGTGTTCAATGTTTATCAAATGCTTAATGTGCGATGATGTAATGTATGTAACATGAGGAGACTGTAAAGCCTGATATCAGAGATCTGGCAGCTACTCTGTCAGTGTCAGTGCATCTCCCTGCACCCCCCCCCCGCCCCCTTCCTGGCTCTCTTCCAGTCCCCATTCATTTTAATATCCGCCCCCCCCCCCACCCCCAACCTCTCCGCCTCAAAAAAAAAAAAAATCAGTGATCAGTGGGCTGACTCACTGAACTCCATTATTTACAGCCCTGACAGCTCATAATGAGGTCAATAGCTTCTGTGTCACTGAACACCACCATTTGATTTTTTTCCTGCGGGCGCCTGAGCCTGGTGGGGGGGGGGTGAGGACCCGTGTCGAGGTGTGGGCCCTAGAGACCCACTGGAGGGGAGCTGTTCATGCCCCCCCCCCCCCCCCCCCCCCCCCCCGCCCCCCAAAAAAAAGAAATGAATCGAGGAAAGCAGGGATTTGGAGGGTGGTGACGCCCTGGTGGTTCTGTGTGGTGTAGACGTCACCCTTTCAGATTACACAAGGCCTTGCTTTCCCCTTATATATATGGAATATGCTGAAATATATCATTAAATATGTTGACTTTCTTTTAAAGGTATAGCGACACATATGTTCCAGAGCAGTGATTTATTTTTCTGGAGAATCTATCTCTATCCATTTTTCCAAAAGTGGCAGTAATTTGAATATTTGTCTGTGTATAGTGAACTGTTGAACTGTATTTCATACAGAACCAGCCACGCCTGTCTACTTCTTTAAGTCTCCATCATTGGACTGGAGTGGAATTTTCACTCTTCGAGTCCTTTGAACAAGCGATCGACTTCTCTCAAATCAAAAGTAAGCCCTGGGACCCTGAACTCATTCAGATGCGCTGTTTACTGTCGCGCACGCTGTGTGTACAGAATGGGAGAACCTGTCAATCACAGCGAAAAAAACAAAAAAAAAAAAGCACTGATTTTGTTCAGCCTTGTACGAACCTGCCTCCCTTGATGTTAGGATGCAGATGTACCGGTTTTTCTGAGGCAGCGTTCGACGCCGACGCCGAGTGCGGGACGAAAGAGGATCTTTAGCGCAGATCTGGGCTCAGTCTTCCCCGCCACGTTCTGCCGTCCCAGCTGACAGACCTCGTCTGCTGAGCCGCTGAAAAAGCGCGGGAAAGCTCTCTCTGAGCGGCAGCAGTCGATTTCTTAAACACGGGCACAGAATTAAGGGCTCCGTGGTCTGCTGAGATTACAGCTCTTTATTAGCTCTGCCATTGATTTGTTTCCTTTTGCCTTCATGAGAAGTTCTCTCCGCTCTCTGCCCGACTCTCTGCGCTCCCCAGCTCTCTTCCATACCAGAGATCCAGAGACCAGAGACCCAGAGACCCAGAGACCCAGAGACCCAGAGACTCAGAGATCCAGAGATCCAGAGATCCAGAGGTCCAGAGGTCAGAGATCCAGAGGTCCAGAGGTCCAGAGGTCCAGAGGTCCAGAGATCCAGAGGTCCAGAGGTCCAGAGGTCCAGAGGTCCAGAGATCCAGAGGTCCAGAGGTCCAGAGATCCAGAGATCCAGAGACCCAGAGACCCAGAGACCCAGAGATCCAGAGATCCAGAGATCCAGAGATCCAGAGGTCCAGAGGTCCAGAGATCCAGAGATCCAGAGATCCAGAGGTCCAGAGGTCCAGAGATCCAGAAGTCCAGAGACCCAGAGACCCAGAGGTCCAGAGACCCAGAGATCCAGAGGTCCAGAGACTCAGAGATCCAGAGATCCAGAGATCCAGAGGTCCAGAGGTCCAGAGATCCAGAAGTCCAGAGACCCAGAGACCCAGAGGTCCAGAGACCCAGAGATCCAGAGGTCCAGAGGTCCAGAGACCCAGAGATCCAGAGGTCCAGAGACCCAGAGATCCAGAGGTCCAGGCTTCCTCGCTGGCCTCTGGCCTCTACAAAAACGGGCGGCGTGCGCGGAGCGTGAGGGAGCCTTCGCTTCCATGGCAGCAGAAGCTCCGCCCACTCGCTCGCTCTCTTCCTGCCGCAGAAGCGGCAGGTTTCAAATGCTGTGTGAGCGCCAAGCTGGCGCACGTGCCTCCCTGTCCCGGGGTGGCCCACAGGTGTGCTGAAGAGCCTGTGTGTGTGAGGCTGCTGAACCCGAAATAAGCAGCTGAGTGATTACACCCCTGCCCCCCCCACCCCCGCTCTGCCCCCGCTTCACCTCCTCTCTCACACATGCTGATGTGAGAAACACAGCGCTAGCAGTTCTGTGGGTGAGACCCCTGTGCCCCCCCCCCCCCCTTCATTAACACTCAGGAGTCAGAGGGAGAGAGAGGGAGGAGGGAGGGGGGTGAGAGAGAGAGGGGGGAGAGGAAGGTAGAGAGAGAGACAGAGGGGGGGTGGAGGGAGAGGAGGGGGATGGAGGTAGTGAGAGAGAGGGGTGTATGCTGTATATAGAGAGAGAGAGGGGGGAGAGAAGTGTAGAGAGAGAGGTATGGGGGGGTGGAGGTAGAAATAGAGAGAGAGAGGGTATGAGAGGAGAGAATGAGAGAACAGACAGGGTTAGTCTCCTTGCTGTGGCGTGGAGGATTATTTTATATTAAATCTCTGGAGGTCCGGGGCTGTGTGTGTGTGTGTGTGTGTCTGTGTGTGTGTGTGTACGCTGAGGCACGTACAGTATGCGTGTGAATGGAGTGACTCACATTTCACTGCACTGGCTTCATACTTCTGAGGTCTGAGCACTGTGAATTCTGCAATGGCATCTTGCATTGTGTTTCACAATTATATGTCTACCTATAATGTATTTACTTTACAGAGCACTCATATGAATGATATTTAGACAATATACTCATCAAGCACTGAGAAACCTTTATGCAGTTGGTACTGTGTATCGAGTACTGATTGGTCACAATGAAACTAAAACTCCTCCATTCTGACTGCGTTGGGTCTATGGTATTGACAGTGTGCTCAGAATCGCTCTGACTGTATTGAGTCTCTATGGTATTGACTATGTGTTGAACACCGCTCTGTCTGTGATGAGTCTCTATGGTATTGGCAGTGTGCTGAACACCACTCTGACTGTGTTGGGTCTCTCTCTCTCTCTCTCTCTGTCTCTGGGCAGGGCTGGTGGTGCGGGAGGCCAGCATCGAGATCTCGCGGCAGCAGGTGGAGGAGCTGTTTGGGCTGGAGGACTTCTGGTGCCAGTGCGTGGCCTGGAGCTCCGCGGGCACCACCAAGAGCCGCCGGGCACACGTCCGCATCGCCTGTGAGTCGCCGCCGCGTCGTCACGGCAACCCCTGTCTCCATCGCTATGAGCATCCTACGGCATGCACGTTCACAAAAAGGCTCCTTCACACACATTTACAATGCAGCAGTGTAGTTCGATTCCCAGGTGGGACACGGCCATTGCACCCTTGAGCAAGGTACTTAACCTGCATTGCTTCAGTATATATCCAGCTGTGTAAATGGATGCAGTGTAAATCCTATGTAAAATTTGTGTGAGTCGCTCTGGATAAGAGCATCTGCTGAATGCCTGTAAAGTAATGTAATGTAATGCCGCAGCTAAGGAATTCCTTTTAAAATAACAAGGAAAATATTATTAGTAATTTCAATACAAAGTATGTGCAAGGATAGATATTTCCAAATATGCATTTGGAAAATGTAAATGAATAAATTGGCTCAGAGGTCACACAATTTGGCTGAAGAATCTGATGAAGTAGCCAAATTTAGACATGTTTGAAAAATGTTCAGTGAACCAGGAGGCACTGAGGCATGAACGTTTGTGCAGCTCCCAGCAGTTTCTCAGTTACATTAGCTGGTTCTGCCATATTGGTTCCATATATTACACTTAAAAATAAAAAAGCGTATTTCACAGAATATGATATGAACTACTGATCCAGATCACCAAAGCATTACCTACTGACTGTCCCATCAAACTTCAGTTTGCATGTAGCATGTAAATAGGTTTGCCATTAATTATTGGGTTAATTAAAGTCAAGTGTGGTGCATGGTGAGTGGACACTATGGATACCCTAGAAACCCATCTGTTCATTTGAAGCAATTATTTTTAAATCTATAACTAAGATTCATCGTTTATTGTCTATGACTTGATGGCCTAGGAACTGTTAGCCTGATGAGTGTCTGTGTAGTTGCGGAGATACTGTAGTCCTTTTGTCAGGAGGTTGCTGGTTTAAAAGTCCATGATGTGATAAACCTATCGCTGTTAACATAGTTATTTTTCCAATGCCCTTCCTCAAGTCAGTATGCTGCAATCTCCTGGTAAAACAGCGTTTTCTCAATTCTGTGCCACTCTTCTGAGGGATGAGGTGGTACAGGACATATACGGGGGTGTGGGGTGGCAGGGGATTACCTTTGAGAGAGAGAGACAACAAGGGCAGACTAAAGATAAGAATTTACATTTGCTGTGTATCCTCATCAATCACTGATTCTGACCTCATGGGACTTTGTACACCTCAGTATTTTATCCTCCTAGGTAAGAATACAAAATGAGAACCGGCTGTTCAGCCCAACTAGGCTCACCATCTACCTGCAGACTAGAGAGCATCCAGTGCTGTGTCCAGCCTGGATTTCAACACCCCAAGCTTTCTACCTCTGCAACGTTACCTGGCAAGCTGTGCATCTCTGTGCTGGATGCAGTGCTGGATGCTGTCTAGTTCTATAGGTAAGTAGGGTCGCACATAACAGGCAGCCCGAGATGGACTTGGGCTTGTTTCCATAAGCAGGTGTGTGACAGTTTCCTACACATATATCATTCCAGTTAGCTGCTCCATAATACAGTACAGTATTTGGTTTCATAAACTCAACTGTACGATGTAGAATTAGCTCTATGATTTTCAGGGTTTCCCTAATGGCATTAAAGAGGAGATTCAAATAGTTTCCATTAAATAATCCCACATCTTGTCAAAAGGTTCACACCAAAAAGTGGATGACAAATTGTGGCTATTAAAATTCATGAGGACCATATCACAGTCTTTTAACTACTTAAAATATTGTGCTCAGCCAATATTACCAGCTCTCCCTAAATCAGGAGCCTTTGTGTCTGTTTTTGCTATGATATTTAATATTTAATACGTACACGAATTATCACAACCTCAAGGCACGTTCCCCTGATTTTCTCATGAAATATTTAATTCAGATAACAGTTTTATTTATTTTGTAGTTATGGTCCTATTTTGTTTCCATTAACATACTGGTGTGCAATTAGCCTAGTTTTCTTTCCAATAACACGGGGTGCATTTGCGTTGTGTCCGGTTCAATTAGAACTTTTTGATCTAAGACTGATCCATAAATTAACGGGCGTATCTCTCGCCCTCTCTGTTAATTAGCAGCTGTGAGAGGGAGAAAAGACTTCTCTCTAAATGCAGAGCTGTGAAATCACAGCCCAGGCATGGCAGGAAAGAAACAGCATAGCTACTGTTCAGGCATACTGTACCACAAACCACTGCTTTCACTGCCTGTGCACCTCCACACGAGGAGCTTCACTGTGTGACACACACTGATGTGTAGTTTTAAAATACTGTGGCCCTGACATGGAGCCCAAGGGGAGCCCTGGGGGACACCCTTAAACACAGCCCATGAAGGCCTGCGGGACATATAGGGGGCGGTAATTAAGGTGCTGTCCCCTTAATGACTCCCAGGGGACTACTGTCTAAGGACAGGGGACCTGTTGACAGGGGCAGAGCTGAGAATTTGGAGCCCACTGAAAGAATATTGCTCTTTTTGATTAAAACAAATAGAATTTTCTGTGGGCTGGGAAGCAAATTATGCGCCCCCTATGGGCTGTCGGCCACAGTCGGCACTGGCAGGTCACAGGTCGGATTCGATCCGAGACCGTGGTGTTCAATCATTACGGAGTGAGCTACCCAGCAGCCTTGGTTAGAATGTTCTTAACTGAACATTCTAATGCTGATGTAACAATCACTGCCGGTAACTGAAAGCACTGAGGTTCTGGAATGCTGACTTAGAACTTTGAAAAAACTTCCCAAAAAAACCTTCTCTTGAAAAGGATTAATTGTCTGTTCCATATTGTACATCACACCATTCGTCAATCCCCTACTCCATAGCTCCACCCCCACAGCCACCCCCCGCCCCCCCCCAGCCCCCAACCCCAGCTGTGGTCAGCGCATC
Organism: Anguilla pacifica; assembly: GCA_039654925.1. NCBI lineage: Eukaryota > Metazoa > Chordata > Actinopteri > Anguilliformes > Anguillidae > Anguilla > Anguilla pacifica. Next base: position 1,573,663 of record CM077297.1, on the reverse strand, counting down.
CCTGCCCTTAGCTACCACACATAATCGTGTGCGTCAACATCCCGCCAGCAATAACCTTAAAAACCTTCCTATTAAAATCTCCAGGAAAGATGAATCTCTTTCCCGGAGGGGGACCTGGCTGAATGAATTTGATTCCCCTGTTACTAATGGAAAAACTCGGAGTTTGTTCCACTCTCTCTCTCTCTTTTTTGGCCCAAATGGGTGTTTTAATCATTGGCTGAGTAGCAGTCCAGAGCAATAAACAAACAGGAAATTTGTTGCTGAGAAACAGCTGTTCGATGTTAAAGCTGATGTTAACGGGTGTGTTGTAGGGGCAGCGCACCCAGGACTGAGGGTTTTAAGACTGCGTGTGATTTGTGGGGGCACCTATACTGGCTCTTAACCAACAGTGACGCTTTGATCTGTGGATAAATTGCGGGACACAGGGGTGAGCTCAGACGCAAGTGGGGGACACGCTGACTCTTGCTGGTCGAGGTGGTGATATAGACCCCCTCCTCCAAAACCACCCACCCCCCTTGTCATTCTCGTCTCACTCACTGCTGGCGAACTGGCAGGGGAGGCGAGCAGGGAGGATCTCACTGCTCCTTTATGGCAGTTTTGCAGGGAAAACCATTTGTTCTCTTGCTGCTGTTGTTCTTCCTGGTATACAGCCACCAGGGAGCCAGAACCGCGGTGATTAACCCATGAATCATGTGGAAAGAACCTGTGGGGAGCACTCAGATACAGAGGCTGTGCCAGCCCTGGCACCGGTGTGCCAATGAGGAGGAGCGGGCTTGTGTTCAGACATGCTCTGTGTGACTGCTTGTTCTGTGAGTGAGTGAGTGAGTGAGTGAGTGAGTGAGTGAGTGAGTGAGTGAGTGAGTGAGTGAGTGAGTGAGTGAGTGAGTGAGTGAGTGAGTGAGTGAGTGAGTGAGTGAGTGAGTGAGTGAGTGAGTGAGTGAGTGAGTGAGTGAGTGAGTGAGTGAGTGCGCATTAGTGTGTGTGCGCGCGTGCGTTAGTGTGTGCGTGCGAGTGTGTGTGTGTATGTGTGCGCGTGCGTTAGTGTATGTTCGTGTGTGTGTATGTCAGTCTGGATAATAATCTGCACATCTACAAGAATTTTTTCAAGCCCCCAATGGGGAAAAAAAAGGTAGGAAAGCTGATGACTTATCTCATTATGTTTTCTCTTGTGTGACATTGAAATTGCCAGCTCAAGTAAAATTAGATTACAAATTAAACTCACTTCCCAAGCCCTCAGGAGGCGTTCGCACCAGTGGGGGAAATGTGTGCAGTGCTTCCAGAGTACAGTGCTCTTATAATCACAGAGATGCACGTTCTTCAGAGTCTTAGTCCTTCAGAGTCTTAGTCCTTCAGAGTTTTAGTCCCTCAGAGTTTTAGTCCTTCAGAGTCTCAGTCATTCAGAGTCTTAGTCCTTCAGAGTTTTAGTCCTTCAGAGTCTTAGTCCTTCAGAGGACTTTCTAGGAGATCAGGGACAGTGCCTTCCAAAAGTACAGTACGGTAATGGTAGAGTGGAATCTGTTATTTTTACTGTATGCTTAAAACATTTGGAATTTTAGATTAAAAGGTGAATGTGGGACGAAAGTACAGACAGTCAGCTTTTATCAGTTTTTATTTTGCGGTATTCTCGTGCATACATCTTTTACCATTTTACATAAACAGCTGTTTTCGTGTTCAGTTCCCCCATTTTCAGCTGTGTACATTAACGTTAACGGTTGACTGACAGGTGCTGACCATTGCTCAGGTGTTTCCTTTTGAACGTGTGATCCACACTTAAAGGAGCAGTGAGGGTCTATTCCTTTTGTTTTCTGTATTCCTGTGAGGAAAAATAAACTTCCATGATGGGAGGTCTGTCAGAATGTTGGCACCTCCGTGGAGAACCACGGCTCTGTTCGTGAGCGCTCGTGATCTGGGAATGTCATGGGAATGTCGTGGGAATGTCATGGGAATGTCGTGGGAATTTCATGGGAATGGTGTAAGGAAGGCCGGAATGTCTTTCACAGCCGTGTTACGCAGGAATTCTCCGTTTATCCTTTAAATTCTGAAGAGGCAGCTCAGTGAGAACAAGATAAGCAGTGGGCTTCTCTCCTGTGGAGTTTCAGGCGTCAGACTGCCTTGGTGTCCCCAGCACACACAGGCGCCTGTTCTCTCCTCTCCACTCTTCTAATTTCATTTCTTTCTGAGCAAACATCTCACTCCTCGGCGTTTACACAATGTGACTAAATTCGTTGAGTATATATTTTTTCTGAGTCATGCGCGGATATTGCGCGGGTTCGGTGGAAACTGAAGTGATATTTGGCGTCTTGCGGGGCTCTTGTCTCCCCTCTGAGGTGAGGTGAGGTGTGTGTGCGGCGGGATTTGGAGCGTAAGCCCGCTGATTAATGCTGTAATGAGCGGCTTGTTTGATTGGCTCCTTTCTTCCCGCTGGGGACCTGTAATGGCACAGCAAACAATCAAGTGGTGTAATTTCACTCAAACTCATTCCCCTCTTATAGAAACGCACACAGTTCTGGCACCCTGCTCCAGCAGAGTAATGAGCTCAGTGTATACGTACTGAGTGTGTGTGTGTGTGTGTGTGTGTGTGTGTGTGAGCGACCGACCGTGTGTGTGTGTGTGTGTGTGTGCATGCATGCATGTGTGTGTGTGTGTGTGTGTGTGTGGGTGTGAGCATGTGTGCCTGTCTGTGTGTGTGTGTGTGCGCATGTCTGTACATGTGTGTGCACGCATGTGTGTGTGTGTGTGTGTGTGTATGTGTGAGAGAGAGAGAGAGAGAGCAAGAGATGATTGTTTCTCATTAATCAACAGCATCAAGAACAACAACTACTACTGTTGTTATTATTATCATTATTATTATTATTTTAGAAATTGCTTAAAATATAACAAACACATTGAGTCCTCTTTCTCTTGAGTCTTTCCTCACTGTTTGTGTGTTGGGGATGTGTTGTGTGAGACTGAAGGCTCTGCGTTATTAATCCCCGCCCTAAAGAATAGATCATTATCTACAGACACGTTACCAGGGGCTATATTCCGTGTATCACTGATATCAACACTGATAATTTTGGCCTTAGATGTACACTGTAGAATGTTTTATAATGTTTCGCATATTCAGTAATGCGTATGTATTAAATTTGCTTCCGGCGTTCGGACACAGTTCTCAGCAAGCTTTAAATTGGAATTCACGTGTAAATTTGTGAATATGTAATTAACATAATGCCTGTAAGCCATGTATTAACCTTGTGTTTAGTGTCTTTCCATGCATGCTGCATAATTTCAATTGTTTTTTAGTGTAGTACTAAAGCTGGTACATGCCATTTTAGAAGATTTACATGTAAATTGATGAGGAAATTTAATTAGGAAAATAGCTTTTTAAAAATGAATCATTGAAAAAAACAAAACGAGTTGTTAGGTGCTAATATTTCAAAAATCATAGATAAGTAGTACACTTCAGGGAATTCATAATATTTGAATATATAAAGAATCTGGATCAAGTACGGCTGATTAAGAAGTTCCCCCCTCCATTGAGGGTTTTGGTCCGTATCAGTCTCTAAGACTTGGGGGTTTTGGTCCGTATCAGTCTCTAAGACTTGGGGGTTTTGGTCTGTATCAGTCTCTAAGACTTGGGGGTTTTGGTCCGTATCAGTTTCTAAGACTTGGGGGTTTTGGTCTGTATCAGTCTCTAAGACTTGGGGGTTTTGGTCAGTATCAGTCTCTAAGACTTGGGGGTTTTGGTCCGTATCAGTCTCTAAGACTTGGGGGTTTTGGTCCGTATCAGTCTCTAAGACTTGGGGGTTTTGGTCCGTATCAGTCTCTAAGACTTGGGGGTTTTGGTCTGTATCAGTCTCTAAGACTTGGGGGTTTTGGTCCGTATCAGTTTCTAAGACTTGGGGGTTTTAGTCAGTATCAGTCTCTAAGACTTGGGGGTTTTGGTCCGTATCAGTCTCTAAGACTTGGGGGTTTTGGTCTGTATCAGTCTCTAAGACTTGGGGGTTTTGGTCTGTATCAGTCTCTAAGACTTGGGGGTTTTGGTCACTATCAGTTTCTAAGACTTGGTGGTTTTGGTCTGTATCAGTCTCTAAGACTTGGGGGTTTTGGTCACTATCAGTTTCTAAGACTTGGTGGTTTTGGTCTGTATCAGTTTCTAAGACTTGGGGGTTTTGGTCTGTATCAGTCTCTAAGACTTGGGGGTTTTGGTCACTATCAGTTTCTAAGACTTGGTGGTTTTGGTCTGTATCAGTTTCTAAGACTTGGGGGTTTTGGTCTGTATCAGTTTCTAAGACTTGGTGGTTTTGGTCTGTATCAGTCTCTAAGACTTGGGGGTTTTGGTCACTATCAGTTTCTAAGACTTGGGGGTTTTGGTCTGTATCAGTCTCTAAGACTTGGGGGTTTTGGTCACTATCAGTTTCTAAGACTTGGGGGTTTTGGTCCGTATCAGTCTCTAAGACTTGGGGGTTTTGGTCCGTATCAGTCTCTAAGACTTGGGGGTTTTGGTCCGTATCAGTCTCTAAGACTTGGGGGTTTTGGTCCGTATCAGTCTCTAAGACTTGGTGGTTTTGGTCCGTATCAGTCTCTAAGACTTGGCGGTTTTGGTCCGTATCAGTCTCTAAGACTTGGGGGTTTTGGTCCGTATCAGTCTCTAAGACTTGGCGGTTTTGGTCCGTATCAGTCTCTAAGACTTGGGGGTTTTGGTCCGTATCAGTCTCTAAGACTTGGTGGTTTTGGTCCGTATCAGTCTCTAAGACTTGGCGGTTTTGGTCCGTATCAGTCTCTAAGACTTGGGGGTTTTGGTTAATAGCAGTTATAGATCAGACACGTTTAGTTAATTTCCCTCCTCCTTTGCGTGAGATTTCCGTGTCTAAAAGGATGTTCTCTCTCTCTCACACACTCCCTGGGGAAGTCTGCAGTCCATGGAAAGGAAAGATGCTCAGATCGACACTGATGTCTAACGCTGTGAGGAATCTAAAGGAAAGGAAGGCAAAATAGGCTTTTTCTAAGCAAGTGAAAAAGAAAAGAAAAGGCATTCCATTTCTGAGCGTGTTTGTTTCTCTCTCCCACTTGTGGGAACAGGACCAATTAATTCCCTCCGCCCGGAGCGGGAAGCAGGGGGAATTCTGGGAGAGCGGTGTGCTGGAGATGGAGGGAAACCTGTGGTAATTGGGCCGAGAGGTTTTAACTGAGAGGTCCCTGGGAAGCCTGGCCTGTGGCTGGCTCATAAAGCAAAGGACTCGCTTAATTAAGAAAAAATATAAAGAGACAGAAAAATGCCCATTGGTGAACAAAATGACTAGTGATTACCCACCAGGTTTCTCCTGCCCTGAACAGATTGGCTGCACCTACCACTGCAACAGTGCAAGGAGCAGAGGAACAGGAAGTGAGGTACGAAACAGGAAGTGAGGTGTTCTGGCTCCCATGTGTGGAGGACAGTAGGAGTTCTCCTGTGACCACAGAAGCTCCTGTGGCCCTGACGATTGGCCACCGGTGTCAGTGAGGCGGTTGATTCCGCACTGCAGGCCCTCTAACAAACAGCCCGTGTTATTAAGACTTAATGTGCTGCCAGGAACGACGGCATTACCCCCAGAATCGCTGGCGCTGGCTTTCGTCGGACAGATGGACGGCTTCTTTCTCCTCCCTCTCCGCCTTCTCCCTCTCAGCCGGCACACGCTGCAGTCTGCTCGGAGAAGGAACAGCACGTTTTATTCTCTTCAAGTCTAATTAACCCAGGCCCCTGTGGAACATCGGTTTGGGAACTGGTCTTATAACCAACTGGCTAAATTCACTCTGACAGTGCAGTTGTGCTCCTGGCCAGGGTGCTTAACCTGCACTGCTTCAGTGTATATCCCACTGTATGACTGCATACTGTGTAAAAAGCAGAATGTTGTATAAGTCACTCTGGATAAGAGCACCAGCTAAATGCCTGTAATGCAAAGCTTTTACCATAAGTCTTAAACTCTGACTTGTGAATAAAATTCTCAGGCATTAATATTTTATATTTTTATTGTTTTAATTTGCACGTTTTGGCGAGGTCTACAATCGCTGTCAGCACTAAACAGAATTAGCACAACAAACTTTGTGTAAAGCAAAAATAAGTGGAAGTTAAGGACAAGCGTTGAGTTCGTACCCGAGTGTCTGGGTTGCCCCTCTGTACGACGAGCACACTGCTGTTCTGACAGTGCTTTAAATTGGCTGCTGTAGGCGTCTGTTTTTCTGACGATAGCTGGTGAACAGTAACTTTTTTTGACAAGGTCTTTGAAAAGAAACGTTAATATTATTGGCTGTAATTCCCTGCAGCATGATTTTCCCTGTTTTTTATGGAGAATAGATGCAGGATCCGTCGCACTCAGGGCTAAGAGAGCGGGTGATGTGTTCTCTGGCGCCGAATAAAAGCAGGGGAGAGTAAATCCACATCCTGTCCCGCCAGACCCAATCAGCTGCTTGTGACAGACGGGGGGTTAGGGCGCCCCCTAAGGGTGGCTGCGTGTCTGCGCTCTGTGGCCTATCTGGGGCTTTTCTGGGAGAGACGGGAGGGGCTTGATAGATATTATACTCCATTTGTTTTTTTAATTATTTCATTCAGTCAAACTGAATGGGCTGTCCATGTAAGCCATGGATAGGGGATGCACCCGAGCTTCTAGGTCTGCTCTAAATCTGGGTCTGGAGCAAAAGTAGAAGTAGTGTTTAATTAGAAGTCTGAGTTTGCAGAAGAGTTACAGCATCTGTGTTTTAGTGAGATGTTGGCTATCTAACCATTAGCAATCAATCAATCAATCAAATTTTATTTGTATAGCGTATTTTACAGCAGTTGTCACAATACGCTTTACAGACAACCCTGGCCTAAACCCCCCACAGGAGCAAGCCTAAGGCAACAGCGGCAAGGAAAAACTCCCTGTGGCAGATGGGAAGAAACCTTGGAAGGAACCAGGCTCAAGGGGGAAACCCATCCTCCTCTGGTCGGCTCAGGGTGCCGTGTGATGCATGTGTGATGAGCTGGCTTTGGTCAGCGTGAGGAAAGGCTCAGACGCAGATTAATGTATGTGGCGTGGGTCGTGTTTGAGGCCTGGTGGACTCCTCGTCACAGTCTCGCATGGGATGATCTGTGCAGAGAACTGGGTCCACTACCTCACTGCTTTCAACTGCACGCAGATTTGAAATACAAATAAATACAAAAATACAGAAATAAATACAAATTTGAAAATAGATGCCGGAATTGCGTGGACTGTTATTGACATCTGCTGATATGTTACCATGGTTTTTAAAAAATCTCGTTGGCTTGTTGCGTTGGCCAAAGCCAAGTGATGCAATTTGTCACTCCTGATTCCGATATGAGTTATGAGTGCCTTCATATAAGTTTTGTTTTAGGTTCCTGCCATAAGCCAGGTGTTATTAGGGCAGAGTAGTTATTGCAGTTGAAAATTTGTGTTTGTTTTCAGCTGTATTACGGCACGCTCCAAAAATAGTTTATGATTTTAAAATTGGCTGCTTACAGCCTGAAAGTTAATTTACCTGATGTTCCTCTCTCCTGTTTCTCCTTCTTCTGTTCTCAATATCCAGCTTCACACGCTCCTTATTAAAAAGATCCCAGGGGAATTTCTTTTCAATGATCACAAGCAGTTCACCTCACAATTATCATCCGGCATGCATGTCTAATTGGAGCTTGACATTAATTATAAGTTTCTGGGGAAAAAAGCTTCAAGTTCTGAAGATGAATTTACTTGGTTATTGTCAAGCAGGTACCTGTGAGCGGTATAATGCAAACACTTATCATTTGTCTATATTTTATTAGTTTTATTATTTTCTTTTTTCCAATTGAAGCACTTGCTCACTCAGAATGAAGGAAACAGGTTCATCCAGGAACGCTAAATTGATGGTGTGAAATTCAGGAATATTAAGGATTTAGTTTAGCTGGGGTCAAATTTTAGATTAGCGAGTTTTGTCTGCAGTTTTCTACTGATAGAGTTCACACATTAATCTATTAAATTAGTGTTCTTGTGTACTAGACAGTCGATTCAAATCAATTAAACTTTATTGTCCACTTAAATTAAAAAATGTATAATTTGTTTTTGGGTCATAGAAACAATACACATTTTACAATACACATTTGAAATACAAGGACAAACAACACCTTAAATAAATGACAATGAATAGCACACTTTTTCTGTTGTGCATTAACATAGCGGAACAGAATTGTGCTTTATGTCGCTGTTATTTTATCTGAATTGGAGCGTGTCAAGATAACAACCGTATGTTCGGCCATATTGTGCTTCAACTGGATTTAGTCAAAACAGTTAAACACGTCATTTATTATTTTTACTGACTCTATATGTCAGTCTAATGTAGGCTGGATAGAAGAATCCCAGCTCTGATAATGAATGTTATTTGTGCTTTTATGGTGCCTTTATGTAGTTTTATCTATGTAATGTTCTGTCTTTTATATGGACCTTGAGTCCAAAATAAAGTTTTGATTGATTGATTGATTGATTGACAACCGACATCAGGCTAATGTGTACTGCTGAGATAAAAGGTTGACAAAGTGTTTTTGATGAAAAGGCATTTGTGCAGTAAAAGTATTTTCTAAAATCTTACTTTAAATGTTTTATTTGAATGTCCCTTGTAGTGTAGGTTTCAGGCACAGCAGAACATACGGATTAAAATTACAGGGGGGAAAAAAATGCATTTCCGGCTCCAGGTGAGGTTATTCTACACCTGCTCCAATGTTCCGTTTTAAACCTCCGGGTCCTTGGCAAACTGTTTCCATGGCAGCCAAGGTCTACAGCACTCTCTGAGTCCGAACCCAGAGATCGTACCTCATTGGAGAAAAGAAAGAAAAAAATCACATTCTGGCTCGATCGGACGGAATGAGCTAACGGCTAGTTAGCACTGTCTTTGTACACTGTCCCTGTTTAAATAAATAAACTAAATAGTGGCGACCACGGAGTGAGCAGCAGGAAGCGAGAAGGCATTTTAGCATGGGGGGGGGTGGGGGGGTGGGGGGTCATATTCTCTCAGAGTGACGACCAACATGTGTTTCAGTTTAAAAATTTGCCTCAAAGTCACTAATGGCCTCCATAAATAACTAGCCTGCGAAGCTAATGACCTCGTCAGTCTCGGATTACAGGATGCTCCTGCACGTCCCTGCGCCACTGCGATGGTTTTCTCGTCTGTTCCGTCGCTGCAGCTGCGGTTTGCGCCGCAATAAATTTTGCGAGGACCGAGAAAAATACACACGCACACACACACACACACGCACACACACGCACAGTGAGCTACTGTTAGGGAGTAATATACAGCTTAATAAAGACAGCAGTGAGGACGGACTTCCCCGGGGTTAATCGGTCATCAGGACTGCGGGGGTGGAGCTATGAGGACTGCGGGGGCGGAGCCATGAGGACTGCGGGGGCGGAGCTATGAGGACTGTGGGGGTGGAGCCATGAGGACTGCGGGGGCGGAGCTATGAGGACTGCGGGGCGGAGACATGATGACTGCGGGGGCGGAGCTATGAGGACTGCGGGGCGGAGCTATGAGGCCTGCGGGGGCGGAGCTATGAGGACTGCGGGGGCGGAGCCATGAGGACTGCGGGGGCGGAGCCATGAGGACTGTGGGGGCGGAGCTATGAGGACTGCGGGGGCGGAGCTATCCCGGCGGGTTTTTCCCAGCGGGCTGTAAACCGCGGCCGGAGCGTTCATCCCTCTCCTCTTTTTCGCGGGTGTGAGGAGCCAGCCAGCGCTGTGCTGCGCCGGTGTGCTGCCCCCCAGTCCCGTGTGATCTGAGTTCCCCTTCCCTTTCGTCCGGCCCCGCTTCCTGCCCCGCCCTTGGGTTTATGGGCTGCAGAGGTGCTGACAGGGGACCGGATTCCCAGCCGGCCCGTCCCACAGGTCAGCCGGGGCGAGCTCTCAGCACGTCCCCTACAGGGGACTGTAATTAATTGCCATGTCTTAGGAGGATAAATGTGACTTCCAAACAAACACAAAAATTTGTTCCCCCCCCCCCCCCCCCCCCCACAAGCACAGTCCACTGAGGGAATGTTCGTGAGCTCTGAAGGGGGGGGGGGGGGGAGTGTAACATTAGAGACGTTTTCGTCGTCCGCGCGCGATGGAGGTGGCCGAGGCTGCTGCAGGTGCTGTGTTGGTCGGCGTGGAGGAGCTCCATGGGACTGGGGAAAGCTGAACTGCGGGCCTCTCTCTGCTTGCTCGCTCAGGAATGCTGCGGTTACCACCATCTCCGCGCACGCACTCCCCTCTCCCGCGAACTCCCCTCTCCCGCGAACTCCCCTCTCCCGCAAACTCCCCTCTCCCGCGAACTCCCCTCTCCCGCGAACTCTCTCAGAGAAAGAGCCTAATGCGTTTCTAATGAACTCGGCGGCTAGTGTAGCGTGACTCCCAACCTAATCTCCGCTGGCTCCCTGCTCCCCCGGCTCTTCCCATTCCTCACCGCGCGCCTCTTTCATCACACTAAAGAAGGGAAGGGGAGGATTGGCTTTTTATTAGAAGAGGAGGAGGAATCCCTCACTCGCTGCGGGGACAGCTGAGCTGCCCCCCCCCCTCCTCCACCCCCCCCCGCGGCGAAGAGACATCCCACTGAGAGGGCCCAAACGCCAAATCCATCTGTACCCCCCCCCCCCCCCCCCCCCGCGAGCTGCAATGATACATGTCCAGAGGATCCCCCCCCCCCCGCCCCCCACTCTAGGATTCCTGCCCCCCCCCCCCCCCCCGGGATTCCTGCCCTCTGCCCCCCTCCCCCCGTACCCTGCCCCCACGGGCCTGCATGGAGCGAGCTCTGCCTCCTTCTAATATTCTCTTATTAGAGTGAAGCGGTTGGCTCCTGCTCCCCCCACCCAGCCCCACCCAATCACCACCACCTTTTCACCTGTTTGTGTGGGAAATAAAGAGCAGGCCTTTAGCTTAGCGTCCCAGCAGAGAACATAATCTCATAGAGTCATTTAGTGTAACCCCCCCCCCCACCCATTTAGCCCCCCCCCCCCCACCTCGGCATCTAGATGCTGGAACAGCAGTTTGCTGCCCGCTCTAAAACATTAACAAAACCACTGGGTGGGCTCTGACCCTGCTGCCCTCCTCCTCTACTGAATATTTTTGGGTTCAAGGATTGAGGTCGCAAAAATGGGGCAAATTGTTTTCTCCGCTTCGCAGAGCTTTGCCGGCAACGAGGCCCCTGGGAGAGCGAGAGCGCGGGCGTGCATCCGCGAAGCGTAGCCGCTCACCGAAATCCGCTCCTTATTATTTCCACTGTGGGGGAAGTTTAAAGTTTTTGACGCGGAGCAATTTTTAAAGGCGGGAGGAAACAGAAAGAGAGGCGTTCACAAGACTGAAATAACAGGGCCAACTTGGAGAAGTGTTGTGTTCCTCTGGACCATAAAGGACTAAAACTTTTCCAGCACTCAAATTGCAGATGTTTTCCTAGTGCTGTAGAAGTCATATTTGAACTTTACATCTGCACAGAATAAGGCCGCAATAGGAGGCCTGACTAATGCTTATTTGACAACTGCTAGAATGAGAACGAGATCTAATGTTCTTGTAATTTATTTACATTACAGGCATTTAGCAGACGCTCTTATCCAGAGCGACTTACACAACTTTTACATAGCATTTTACATTGTATCCATTTATACAGCTGGATATATACTGAAGCAATTCCTGAAGCAATATACTGAAGTTAAGTACCTTGCTCAAAGGTACAACGGCAGTGTCCTTACCCAGGAATCGAACCTGCGACCTTTCGGTTACAAGCCCAGTTCCTTACCCACTATGCTACACTCCGTCCACATAATTTTAAATAATATTTAAAATTATTTTTTGTTAATGTTTTTTCAGATCTCAGGAAAACCTTTGACCAGGAACCATTAGGGAAGGAAGTTTCTCTGGAACAGGAAGTTCTTCTGCAGTGCCGGCCTCCCGAGGGTATACCTGCTGCTGAGGTAAGGGGTCAAGGGTCAAGGGTCGGGGGTGAGGTGCCAAAGGCCTATCGCTCACTGCTTCTAGCGGTTCGGTCGATGGTAACCCAGTTCAGGGGAAGAACAAAAAAAAGCGCTGCGCCGGAGTTTGATGGATGGTGGGATGGTGAAGCACAAATCAACTTTTGGGAAGGAGGAGGAGGAGGGGGCCTAGATCAAATTGGCACAGATGACTAAATATCAGAGGTCATCCAGATTTGATCGGTGGCAAGCTGTCACGCGGCGTTTATTTGAAAAATGGAAGAGCGGTGGGCTGGGGGGTGTGGGCGATGGCGGCGGAGGAGCCCGATTTAAAGGGGTTCGCAGGGAGAGGCTGCGGGAGGCAGAGGCATCCGGAGCGCAGCAGCAGATTAGGTTAGGCTCAGTAATGGATGGACTCCACCGTACCGCGTATAAAACCCGGCAGTCTCCCTGGAAACGGAGCCGGGTCCAAACCCCAAGCCCTCCCGGTTTCCCCGGCTCTGGCACGGGGGCGAGAGCAGAGCAGGGCGCTTTCTGGAACAATCTCAACCACTGAAAACGTCTCAGGAAATCTGTAATGGCATCCAGCCTGAACGAATTCCTCCAGCGGAGTTCGACACAATGCTCAGTTTGAGGCTTTTTGTTTTTGTGATTCTCAGCAAATAAAATGGTCCACAAGATGTCTTGTGACTGATTGATGTTATTTTGGCAGTGATTCAGTTTAAGGCTTTCTGTTTTTGTGATTCTCAGCAAATAAGCTGGTCCACATGATATTTTGTGACTGATTGATTGAGGTTATTTAGTCAGAGATTCTCATAGTTCAGTACACTCTGTTTTTTATTGTTTCTTTTGACTGGTGCCAGATTAGAACACGCCATCCGTGCGCAGGGACGGATCAGAACACTTTCAAATGTTTTGATGTGGAAAAAGTTTGGCTTTGTTACCCTGTGTATTAGACTTTCAGGCCCTGTGGCGTTGAATCCTGTTGCTTCTGTAAATATATATATTTTTATGGTACAATTTTATACCTGGTAGTTTAAATTTAGGCTTTCTGGAGGTGAGTAACAGACTGTGAGTGCTCCTTCGTCATTCTTTGGCCAGGCCCATTTTCTAAAGGTAAGGCCTGGATTTGGACGACCTGCTTGAAGATAACGAGGATGTTCATATTCGCTGGCAGTGATGTGTCAGTGACTTCCAAGCATCCGCAAAAAAGATGCCTCAGCCTCCTGGGACGTAAACAACTCAGACCCGAAATTGGCCACGCGTATTTTCCACCGAGCTGTCCTTATGAAACTGTGAATGAATGCTTAGTCCCCGTTTAATTTCATGAATTGGTCAGCTACCCTGTCTCTCCTGTATTTAATTCTGCGTGCAATCTGCCGCGTGTTTATTTATAGGAATCCTCGGCTAAAAAACATTACCGGGGCCTGACATTTGGTGTCCATGCTCTGCTTATGATCAATTTCTTATGATATGATCAAGAAAGTGTGGCCATGTTTTTTGCTTTTGCGACCACTGGAAAATTCTAACATGGTGTGCGTCCAGAACTCTTGAAATACACATGCATCAGGAGTGGTTCAGAACTCTGGAAAAAAATTTTTTTAAATTGGTGATCAGTGTCATTGGTTGCTTCCTTTGTCATATTTCTGAATGTTCCGTCCCCGTCTCTGTGACCTGTCTTTGGACTTCTCTGCAAACTGCTTGTTCGCAAGTCGGCTTCGCAAGTATCTGATCCACCTATGGGGGTCTCGGATGTGTACAGAAGTATCTTAGCTACTCAAGTCCAAGCAAATACCACCAAACTCATCATCCTACAGCAAGACAATGATCCCAGACATTCTGCTAAAGCAAATGGTAAATGGACTGCATTTATATAGCGCTTTTATCCAAAGCGCTTTACAATTGATGCCTCTCATTCACCAGAGCAGTTAGGGGTTAGGTGTCTTGCTCAAGGACACTTGGACCCGCCCAGGCCGGGGTTTGAACCGGCAACCCTCTGACTGCCAGACAATCGCTCTTACCTCCTGAGCCATGTCGCCCCACATCCCCCCCCACCATGTCGCCCCACCAAGTCATTCCCCCTGTCTGAATCCAATTGAACATGTGTTTCATATGCTGGAGGAAAAACTTAAAGGCAACTAGCTACCAAGACAAGCAAGAGCTGATGATGGACATGGCACAGACCTGTCAGGCCTGTACCCTGATGACTGTGGGAAACAGTCTTCAAACAGTCATTACATGCAAAGGATATGGAACAAAGTACTAAACATGACTACCAGTTTTGCCCTTCCCATTTTATAAATATAGCATATGTATGTGACATATATATATATACAGCATATGTATATGACATATATATCATATCATATGATGTATGGTTACTAAATGCACGTATGTGATTATTGCAATTTGTGTGTTGCTTATGTAACCTTCAGAAGCTGGAAGAAGTCTTTGATAGTCTGCTGTTATGACTTGCTCCTGGCTGGTTTCTCTGCTTTTCTGGGCACGCTGAGCTCGGAGAAAGAACATTAAAGCCGCAGAAAAATGTTTTTCCTCACCGTGTCGGTGGCTGAGCCTTTTAATCTAACGCAGATTCGTATTTCAGCGTTCCTTTCATCCGTCCGCTCGAGCGAGCTCGCCCGTGCAGCACGGTGGTCATCGTGTGTTCGAGGAACGCACACTGATTAGAAGCTGCCTAACCCCAACATTATTTATTTAATTATTACTTATTTTTAAGTTGGTGATGCAGTGGAACTCCGCAGAGGAAACGCTTTACCATGTACTGTTATATGAGCGTTTGCTGGAAAGTGGTTTGTTTGTTGGCAGTGCTGGGATTATGACGTTCATCTGGGTTTATGGGGCGAGGGGGGGGTGCCATGCCATAAACTCTTAAGATGGGCAAATGATCACAATTCACCTCTTTAGGTTAGGGCAAAAAGCTTGGCTGCTTGGTCCAGTGTTTAATACCAACAGTTATTCAACTAGGGTAATTATTTCCATTTATCTTTTTATGCTCAAAAGCTACTCAAATCGCGCTTTGCTGGTCTCACTACCAGAATTTAAAGTGTGCATCTCCATCTTTCACTTTATACTGTCTGTATACAGGGATTATACAGGGACTGGATTCATGCAGTGGGGTAAAAGCAGAACTAATACATGGTATCACTGAAAATCTTTAAACTCAAGGTTTTACCTCAAACCTCGGAACTTACAGCTTAGCCAGAATCTTGAATTCAATTACCTGTAGAGCGGGGGTTGGCCATTCTGATCCTGGAGGGCTGGTGTGTATGAGCAGGTTTCTGTTTGCACCAATGACCTTGGCTAAATTAGCTAATTGGCTGTATGCACCAACAGTGATTCACTGATAGATTAGAACACAGTATAATGTTTCATATAGTTACACAAGAACAGCTGTCATTCATGCACTTATCAAGAAATCTAACAACAATGTCAGATGGCATAAATGTTTGGACTAATTAAGTAAATAAGGCTAGAAGTTGACATAAAAAACCAGACACAGATACAGTCCACATCTACTATAGAGAGACGCTTACACGGAACTGAAAACAAAACCTATGCATTGTGCATGCACACAGTTGATATAGCACACCAGCAAACTGCATCTGTTGCGTCACCAGCTAATTCATTCCACCTCCCGCAGAGATAGATCAATCAATCCCAACACTAATACACTGACTTGTATAAATAGGTCGATCAATATTATATTAAAACCGAGCGCGGGCATTAATCTCGGTTTAAGTGGCGTGGCTGCGGCGTGTGAGCTTAGCGTTCTCTGTGTGCGCTGACATCCCGGCTTCACAAACCCCTCAATCTTTTTAACGGCCAGTTCCTCCCGCCGCTGACCTCTTTACGGCTCCTCAGAGCGATGTCTGCTTAGGGACGAGTAACTGCCCGTTAAAGATGTCGCGGTTGCCGTGGCGCATTGTAGCCCGTAACCGAGCGGCGCCAGGCCTCCCCGCCGTCAGCTGTCGGCGCCGGATTTGCGCCGGTGGACGAGTGTTTCGGGTTTCTCCCGCGCGCCGTCTGAGATGTTTGAGTACAGGTCAGCGGGTGCGTCAGAACGTCATGTGATCGAGCGCCACGCGTGTCACCTGCAGAGAACAGGGCTAAGAACGCATCACAGCGGCTAAGAACGCATCACAGCGGCTAAGAACGCATCACAGCGGCTGAGGACGTATCACAGCGGCTAAGGACGCATCACAGCGGCTAAGAACGCATCACAGCGGCTAAGGACGCATCACAGCGGCTAAGGACGCATCACAGCGGCTAAGAACGCATCACAGCGGCTAAGAACGCATCACAGCGGCTAAGAACGCATCACAGCGGCTAAGAACGTATCACAGCGGCTAAGGACGTATCACAGCGGCTAAGGACGTATCACAGCGGCTAAGAACGTATCACAGCGGCTAAGAACGTATCACAGCGGCTAAGAACGCATCACAGCGGCTAAGAACGTATCACAGTGGCTTTTTAAAGGGGTCTGTGGCAGGCTGTATGAATTGCTCAGCACATAATCACGGCTTCAGTTCATTAACTCGCCCCTGCAGTCCACTCAGACCAAATCTGATACGGGGGACCCCGTTGTGATCCGGACAGGTCTGCTCCGGGTTTGTTCCGGGTGTTAAGTTTGCTTGGCCAGAGCAGAGCCAGGTTTCTTTGTGAAGGCATTTTATTCAGCATAGCGTCGGAACGTCGACTTGCGTGACCTGCCCGCGCGTCCTCGTCCGCGCTGAGGACTGTGCTGTAAACAGATGGGCTGTGAGTGTAATTACGCTGTGAAAGCCTGCTTCGGGCTAACGGGGTCCTTTTAGCCGCGGTGAAAAGACCGAGCCATTTGCCGATCGCCGTTTTTGGGCCTGGTTCTGTGCCGTGACTCAGATTTTCCCCAGATGGCGGGTTTTTGTTACCGCGGTGATGCTGGCTGCGGACGTCTCGCTGGGTCAGAGACCGCTGGCTACAGGCACCCCAGATGGTGGCAGCCCAAGCTCCAGCATTCAGCGCTAGCCTGGCGCAGAACGACGTTCTTTTCATTAGAGCTAATTCATTTCGCGCTAATTCCTTCCTGAATACCTTTGTCTTGAATTTCTGAAATTTTCGCCAGGCGTAATACTGAACAGCCTGAAGTGAATCATCACCGGATATTTTTAGCTAAATGACTTAAGTGGTTCAGGAAAGCTAGCACAGTGAAACAGCAGTCTTCAGCTGGGCTGTGTGCTGATTGCTCTTATGGCAAATTTTGTTAATGTGAGAGTGTTAGAGTGTAACAATGTGAGAGTGTTAGAGTGTAACAACATGAGAGTGTCAGAGTGTAACAATGTGAGAGTGTCAGAGTGTAACAACGTGAGAGTGTCAGAGTGTAACAATTTGAGAGTGTTAGAGTGTAACAATGTGAGAGTGTTAGAGTGTAACAATGTGAGAGTGTCAGAGTGTAACAATTTGAGAGTGTTAGAGTGTAACAATGTGAGAGTGTCAGAGTGTAACAATTTGAGAGTGTTAGAGTGTAACTGTGGGAGAGAGAGTTCGGAGCTAACAAATGGAAATGTCTTCATTACTCCATTTTTCATTCTGCCTCTTCCTTCCTGCATTAACAAGAATTTAATTAGTGCAAATTGGGGATTAATTCTGATGGAGCTCCTGAAATCTCACAGAAGTGAGGGGTCAGCAGGGACTGTGGGACTTCCTAAATATAGAGATGGATTAAGTAGAGCTTTCTGTAATTATTTCTGTGAACTTCAGTGAAAAGAGCTCAGCTGACCTGGAGGGATCAAGCCAGGTGACTGGCCGCTGACTGCTGCTGAGCTGGGTGCAGGTGAAAGGGCTGATGGGACAGACTGCGCGGCTGGGCTGTGGAGGAGAGCCGGTGGGATTTTAGCCCAGGTCCTCCAGAGCTTCACAGAGACAGTTTGGACTGAATGACTCTGTCACTGAATGAGTCTGTCACTGAGTCTGTTACTTTTTATCCCCCAAAAAGGGGGGACTATGTTTAAAAAAGCAATTCCTTCAAGATTCACCTGATATGGATGTGCGTACCCTAAAAATGAAAACTAACATTCTGCCCTATAACCCTATATTACATTTTTCCTTTAAAATGCAATGTCTTCTGTTTTAATTGAGCCATTATGTGCTGACTTACAACCAAATGCAGCAAACCTTGTGGCTGTCCAGGACAAGCATTGCAGACCCCTGGATTATGTAATGAGAAATGTACAAAAATAAATAAATTATTAATAATAATAATAATAATAATAATAATAATAATAATAATAATAATAATAATAATCACTGAAGAGCTAGCCTTCATTCCTGTGTAACTTTTGTTGACAGCCAAGCCTCCAAGCATGCCCCACAGTTGGACTGTGTTAATGGTGCCAAATGTAATTTGACAGGTCAACAAAGGCCATGAACAGGTCTTAGCTTTTAAAAAAAGATAAAGTTTCTGAACTATAAATGTAATTGCCGCACTGCCTGTGGCATGGTCGCATTCGCCCATCACCGGTCTATTAGGCGACGTCGCTGACAGGACTGTTGGGCACCGGATGGCAGTTAGCTGTCTCTCGGTCCTGAGGGATCGTCCCCTTTATTTATTTCGGATAGGCATGCTTCTTGGGCCTCAGCCCCAGGGGGTTAAAGATGGAGAATTCTGCGACGGGGGCAGCTTCTCATTTTGAAAATGTCCACTGGGATAAAGCCCAGGGCAAGGGTGTCCTGTTGCTCTGAGTTTTGACTGCTGAGCTGATCTGTGAGAGATTGGGGAGGGGGCTGTTATTGCACATGTTCCATGTTTCAGGCCTGAAGGGCATTTCTTATTTATACGTTATCTCGAGACCCGGAAAGAAAAAAAGTTGACAAAACTGACTGCAGTGAAAATATTTTCTAAAATATTATTTATTTTTTATTGAATGTCAGTTGTAATGTAGGTTTCAGCATAGTGTATATGTGCCAGTAGAATGTGCCTGGCAGGTGTGGCATCTTATTCAGTGTGATCAGTGTAATTGGCAGGCAATGTTTATACCACCTTTTCATTAAAAAAAAAAAAAATCTGAGAAATGATAAACGCATACACACTATTGTTCAAAAGTTTGGAATCACAGAAATTTTTATGGTTTTGAAAGAAATTGATACTTTTATTCACCAAGGTAGCATTAAATTGATCCAAAAACACAACCTAGACATTGATGGGTACAAATTAGTATTGCAGAAACAAGTAGAAGAGAAGTGGAAGGCCCAGCTGCACCAGAGGACAAGTACATCAGCGCTTCTGGTTTGAGACGTCCCACAGGTCTTCAGCTGGCAGGTTCATGGAACAGTATGCGCCAAACATCAGTTTCATCTGCAACAGTGAAGAGACGACTCTGGGATGCTGGCCTTGTGGGGCAAAGTTTCAAAGAAAAAGCCACTTCTGAAACTGGCAAACAAGGAGAAGATGTTAAGATCAGCAAAAGAACACAGAGATCGGACGGCAGATGATTGGAAAAGAGTGTTATGGATGGCATCCCGGAGTTGTCTCTTCAGTGTTGCAGATGAAACTGATGTTTGGCGAGCCCATAAAGCTGCCAGTTGAGGACCTGTGAGGTGTCTGTTTCTCAGACTAGAGACTCTGATGTACTTGTCTTCTTGCACAGTAGTGCATCTGGACCTTCCACGTCTCTTTCTGGCCTGGCTAGATCCTGTTTGCTCTCTTCTTTCAAGGCAGTAGTGCACACTTTGTGTGAAGTCTTCAGTTTCTTGGCAAGCTCATGCATGGAACTGCCTTTATCTTTCAAAACAACAAATTGACCGACAAGTTTCTAGAGAAAGCTATTTCTTTTTGGCCATTTTTCAAACCCAAATTGAACTTTAGAAATTCCAGTGTACTTGATACTATAGCAACTGAAAGGAAGATATAATTCGGCTCAATTAAGCAAAATTGTTTTCAGCTGTGCTTAATATAATGGGAGTACCCAATTAGCACATTAGCATGAATACTTAAGGATGAGGTAACACAGTGTGCTGTCAGTACACTGGAGTAGTGGCTGCTGAAAATAGGGCTTTGCAATCATATGAATTAAAAATTCATTTTAAACAGTAAAATTTATTTGTAACATTATCATTGTCTTGGCTGTTCACAGCTGCCTTGTTGAATAAAATTATCAGTTACTTTCAGAAACATAAGAATTTCTCAGTGATTCCGAACTTTTGAGCAGGTGTGTATAGACACTGAACGTTCCCACTCTCTGGAGCTACCAGCTGGACTGGGGTGGTCCGGATTCGGCCCGGGACCCTGGGGCTCATAGACTGCAGGAGAAGATACATGCTGGAGTTTTTGGAGAATCTACATGTATGTACTGGCTGTGGAAGGCCACACAAAAACACCCAAGCACACACTCACACACACATGCACACACACACTCACACACACACACACACACACACTCACACACACGTGGACAACCACATGCACACGCACAACCACATGCGCACACACATGCACTCACACTCACACTCACACACACACACACACACACACTTGCACTCACACACACACACACACACACACAAACTCACACACATGATTATTGGATTGATTATGAATTGAAGATAATTGCATTTTTTGACAATTCTGCGATACCACATTCAATGATGTACCAAAGCAAATAAATTTAATTACAAATGTATTATTATTTTTTTTGCAAAATACAACAGCATGACCGTGTAATGTGATTCCTTATAACCTGAGAGAATTGCAGACATTGCTTTTGTTGCTATTTCAATTGCTCATTTTCTTTTTTTTTTATGAACTAAATATTTTAGGCAGTGATGAGAAAGATGATTGCAAACTGCATTTCATAAATCATAAATAATAAACGTGGAAAGTATCTTGCAGAATGTGCAAAGTGTGAAGGGAGTATGGGCTGTGCTGCTGCTCAGCGAGAGCGTCCCGAAGCTGACCTCGCACTTCCTGCTTTTTGAGTGACAGATGGGCTCACCGCACGGGCTCTCCCCAAACACCCCGGCGAAGGTGTTCTTACACCTGTTCACATCCACCTCCACCCCCACCACCGCAGAGCTCCGGATTTTATTTGGGTTATATTCACTGTTAACGGCTCGCAGATTACAACCCAGTCCCCGTCCCAGGACGTGAGGGGGGTGTCGTGTGGCAAATGGCGGTTTTTTAAAAGCGCGGTGCGAAGCGATGGTTTCGGAACGATGATCCACCGGCTTCATTATTCCAGCGCCGTGAAGGATTCATTTCTCCTCTGAGACGACGCACCGGACGGGGATTGGTGGAGCGGGTCAGTTTTTTAGCGGGTGTTTTTTTGGACTCGGTTCTGACAGACGGACAGGAAACGGACTCGAAGACGCGGCCCGGCGTGGCGTGGCGTGGCGTGGGGGGAATTTCGAGCGGGAGCGGAACGCGTTCTCGCTCTCGGGGAGACTCTGCCCGGCGATTATCCCCCTAATAGGCAGGTCTTCATTTCCTCAAACGGGCCGCTTTGAGCATCTCCAGTCGAAAATTAGCATCAGAGCGAAATTGCGTTTGAGTGTCTGTCGCGTGCTTCCGTTGCTGTCAGGCTGAATGCGATCAGCCCTTATTGGAGTCTGGCTGGCAGGCTGGCAGCAGTAATCAATAAAGACAAACCACCTGTCAGGCGTCCGCGTGAAGCTACATGCTAATCACTCCTGATGTAGCCCGTCGCGCTCAAAATAAACTCACCGGATGGGCATTGTCATGCAGTGAGGGACAATATAATGACAGGAAAGATTTATAGATGCTGGCCCTCTAGTGATTGTGGGAGGAGCCAGGGGAAGAACACATCAATGACCGTTTTTTGATTGGCTCAGAGCTAGAGCTTTTCACGGGTCAAACATGCGTGACTGTGGCAAGCGAGAGCTCACCATAAGAGGTTTATTAGCATATTTGGGGTGGTGGTGGTGGGGGGGGGGGGGGGGGGGTGGGGTTTGGGGGGGGGGTAGGCTAGGGAAATCATGAAAGCCAGATGCTCAACATTATTTGATTCCCAGGTGAGCTGATACTCAGATTCTGGCCCTGTGAAATTTATTTTATTTTATTTTATTTTAATGTTTCCGTTATGTTCAGCGGCTCTGTCTAGACGGAGAGTTCACGGCCCTCAGTGGGTCTCAGACTGGGGCACAGACCCAGCCAGCGAGGCGGCGCGTCTGATCCAGAGCAGAGAAGACCTGCTCTGCACACTCAAACACAGGAAGCAGGAAGCAGGAAGCGCGCGTTTCTGTCGGCCCCCTCTCTCTCTCTCACACACCTGCAGACCCTGCTCCGGCCTGAGCGCTCCCAGAGAAGCTTCCAGAGTAGCGCTGGAGTCACTCATCATCCATTATGAAGGAAGCGTCTTTGGACTCTGAGGAACAAGACATCTGGACTGTCACTGTACTTTCCCATCGTATTCAACTGAGAGTAAAAAAAAAAAAACGGAATCCGAGAAAGTTTTTTTTAATGATTAAAAATAGTGAGTGATTTTTCCTCTCTCGAGTCGTCTTGGAATTCATGGCTGGTGCTTTCAGAACAGAACAGTTAGCATGTCCAGCAAATTAAGTTAGAGAAACTGGATTTCTTACGTTGCACTTATTGTTATTCATTATCCGATAATACGGATCAAACGGCGATACATTCGAGCTACAGAACCTTCTTCAGAGCGTGTGTCCAAGTGAATCCATGTTATTTATATTTGCACTGCACACCTGTCGTAGGTGAAGATCACTGTTTTTGTCGAAGCTTAAGCCTCAATCACAAGCATCAGTGCAATAATTAAATCTCATAACACTGTCCTCCATACTTCTGTGACATTTTGCCAAAAGCGTTTTGAACTAAAATCACCATTTTGTTGCACGTAAGGACTAAATTCAAAACGTTTCTGTTTCTTCCTGTGTCTGAAGGATGTTCCCCTTCTAGCTGATGAATTTTTTTTTTGTTGGTTCTCGACTGGAGAGAAAATGGGCGACTGATTGCAGTGCACTTCCTGTGCAGCCATTTTAACATCCCGCACTTCCTGTGCAGCCATTTTATCATCCTGCACTTCCTGTGCAGTCATATGTATTTCCAGCATCCAGGGATGCTAATGGAATATTGCGATCAAGTACACAGTTGTTAAGATGATTGATATACATATTTGGTGATAAGAGGGGAAGTCCTTGAACGTGGGGTTTATGTCAAAGATTTGATTCCTGAACCGGATCTCAACAAAGGGGTGGTTTCGCTGGTTGGTTGTGGATTTTCGGAAGGATAGCATCAACCTGTCTTAGAGTTCATTGATGAAGTACACCCTTGAAGGAAAGAGGAGAAGAGAGATGGATGAAAGATGGAGTTTTGTGCGGGCAGGCCAGGTGAAGCAGGTGTCATTGGACTTTAAGGACTCCTTGCATTGACTCTGAAGAGTCGCAGGTCTTTCATCCTTGGACTTTAAGGACTCCTTGCATTGACTGTAAAGAGTCGCAGGTCTTTCCGTCATTTTTAAACACGGCCATTTGGCATCGCCCCATAGATCAGATTCAGATCTGTTTGGTGAAATTATTCTACACCATTCTTCCCCTTGCTGTCATAACTCCCATGAACACACCTCCCCCCCTCCCCAATTCTCCAAGTACTTCAAATCATGCATTTTGTGGTTTCCAGGATAAAGATGGTGGGAGGAGGGGGGAGGTCAGAGAGTGTTTGCTTGTGCGGAGTGCTGGTGGGCTCGTTGCCATGGCAGCAGGGTGTGTGGTCAGGCTGCTGCTTAGGGCCTACAGGTTCTGCAGTGTTGTCGTGGGCAACGGTTCTCTGCTAGGGGTGCAAAAAAAAGTGTGTCTTGTGTACCGAAAGATTGTGCTGAAAACAGGTAACGGTTCAAACCGAAAATGAACACAGGTGTACCGTCCATCTGTTAGGACATTATTTTAATTTTATTTTATGTAAGAAGTAGAGACAGATAATTTCAAAATTTGAAATGGTTGGATCACATTTCACAAACGCTGTGCGAAGGAAAAGTCCTAACTGTAAGCATTGCCTAACCTATTTTTTGTAAGACAACTGTTTGATCTTTTGTGCAGCTCCATCTGTTATGTTGGAAAGATTTTAAAATATGCCAATATTACAAATAAAAAATATATTTAAATTAAAGCACAAACATATAAACTGTCTGCTGCATCCAAATTGTAGATCAATATTAGAAATGATGCACTTATTGCAATGGAGAGGGGAAAATAATCCGCTAAATGACTTCAACAAAATTCAGTTAATCAAGTCACGACGGATTCCAAGAGTCGCACTTTGAGAGCAAGCTGTGTCGCATAGAGCTGGAAAAACAGAGCTCAGACTGTTAGGAGTGTTTTTGCGCCCGGGGGGGGAACCCAAGTCGCCTGAAAGGGCCTGACAGAGCCTGGAAGAGCCTGACAGAGCCTGGAAGAGCCTGACAGAGCCTGGAAGAGCCTGACAGAGCCTGGAAGAGCAGAGATTATTAGCGTCCCCCACAGGGACAGGGACAGAGCAGGTCTGCGAAATGCAGTTTATCAGGAGCTCAAAGGCACTATGACCTCAGCAGAAGTTAATAAGGGAATGTGGGGGGTGGGGGGTGGGGGGCGAGGGGGGGGGACGGGGTGGAGGGGGGGTCTCCCTGGGGCGCAGGAGGAAGGAGTGTTTAAGACATCTGCTGTTCAACATGTCTGTGGAGCGCATCAGCACAGAGGATGAGGATTTGGAATTAAACAGCAGTGTGTGTGTGTGTGTGTGCCTGTGTGTGTGTTTGTGTGTGTGAGTGTGAAAACAGCAGTGTGTGCGTGTGTTTGCGGGTGCAGGTGTGCATATGCATGTGCGCTAATACACAGTGTACTTTCAAAAGAGAGCATGCACAAAAACACACACAGACACATGCACAGACATAGATACACATACTGTGCACACGCACACAGATAGCGACACACACTGACACCATCGCTGAACGCGGGCAGATCGCACATGGAAAGGCCAAGGGAGCGTGCGGTGGTCACTGAGGGTCTACACCCTGGGACTGCGGGCGAAAGAATGTCAATCCTAGCGCTCATGCCAGTTTGGGGTGTGGTGTGATGTCACACACGCTGTCTCTACCCACCGGTGTGCAGTGGAATAGGGCAGCTTTGGCTTCCGCCTCTAACTGGACTCTCTTAACAAGTGTTTGAGTTTTATAAGGAGACTTAAAATATTATTTTTCTTCTCTCAAATGGGAAAATAACTGCTTTTTTTAAGTTCTTTTTTGCTTGACAAGTCAAATTGTCTTACCCCATTGCCAAATCCTGAAATTTTAAAACTGTCTCAACTCATTGGCAATTTTTGTTTTGTTTAGCAAAAAAAGAAAGTAAAAGAAAAGAGATTTTAAGTATAAATATAAGTCTTGATAAGATTTACTTATTTTTTTTGTTTTTGCAAGGCTGTATTGGGGGAGTCACCAATGAGCACTCGCTGTGGGAGAGGAAACAGATAGCCTGAGATCGGAACCGTTGAAACTGCTTTATTTTTTATGCTGCGATTTAATTTCTAAATATCTCATCATGCCCCCAGTTCAATATTTGTTTTCTCATTTCTTTTTTTTCTTCTTCAGAAAAAACAGCGAATTGCACGTCAGCAGGGAATAATTAAGCCTTGGTTAGTGCATTAATAATAAACACTTTGATATTAAGCGTTGCCAGGGGTGCAGTGAGATGAGTCTGTGGCTCTAATATCCGTCCCTGGAAACTTACCGAAATCTTAGCAGTAACAGAAGCAGTCTGGTGGTGCAAACAGCAGTACAGCCGCATAAATTTAGTCTTGAGTCCGGCACACACACGTCCTTGTGGAATTATTTATGCAATTTGCCAGAACTTCATAATGTGGTACATTCTGTCCAGCCTTCTGATGATGTTTAAGATGGTGTGACTGGTGGGGTGGTGTTTTTTGAGGGATTTAAATCAGCGTAGTGCTTCCTCCGGCCCGGAGGGGGTGGGGGGCTTCCTGGGCCGGGGGGGGGTAGGAGGGGGTGACTGGGAAAGTGCTTAGTGTCTCACGCCCCGCAGGATGCGAGTGTTCGTTAGGTGAGACCCTGAGGACAGGCAGCGTGGGACCATCTGAACATCATTCCCCCATCCTCTATCCTCACCTCCGCAGTGCCCCCCCCCCCCATCGTCCCCCCCCACCCCCATCCTCTCCTCTGCAACGCCCCACTCTCCCCCTGCCTGTCCTCACCTCCCCACATCCGCCCGTCCTCACCTCCACAACGCCCCCCCCCCCCCCCACCTCCACATGGCCCACTGCCCCCCCCCTCACCTCCACAACGCCCCCCCCCCCCCCCCACCTCCACATGGCCCACTGCCCCCCCCCTCACCTCCACATGGCCCACTGCCCCCCCCCCCACCTCCACATGGCCCACTGCCCCCCCCCCCCACCTCCACATGGCCCACTGCCCCCCCCCCCCCCACCTCCACATGGCCCACTGCCCCCCCCCCCCCTCACCTCCACATGGCCCACTGCCCCCCCCCCCCCCTCACCTCCACATGGCCCACTGCCCCCCCCCCCCCCACCTCCACATGGCCCACTGCCCCCCCCCCCCCCCCTCACCTCCACATGGCCCACTGCCCCGCCCCATGTTTGGTCTCGAGGGTCCGGGCTTGACTTAGAGTTCAGGGACACAGTTTCCCCTCCTAAATATAACATGTAAAGGCCCATGCAGAACGCATGCAAAACCGGTAATGTTTGTACCTACATTTATATGGAACATATTAGACAGACAAACTAATGAAACTTCCTTACCAAATAAACACATGCACACACACACACACACACTCGCGCACACACACACACAGACTCGCACACACACACACATGCACACACACACACACACACACTCGTACACACACACGAGCACACACACACACACACACACACACACACACACTCGTACACACACACGCACACACACGCACTCGCACACACACACGCATGCACACACTCGCGCACACACACACACTCGCATACACACGCACGCACACACCCACACACACACACACACACACACACACTCGCATACACACGCACGCACGCACACACACACACATGAAAGGACAGATACGCAAGCTTTAAGATTAGGGCTGAGAGATTGCTGTCAGTACAAACACTGTCATTACAGTGAGCAGTTAATCCACTGACATTGCTCATTTCAGCTTTTTTTTTCTTCTTCTTGGCTTCCTTTTTCCTTTCTTGTGTATTTTGAATTGATTTAACATTCAGACCACCAACTACTGACACTCTTATAAATGTCAATAGATTGATGCAGTAATTGCATTTGCAAGTATAGAGTGTGTGGACAGTGCTTCAGAGATGGGAAAAGCAGTCCTGGACAGTGCTTCAGAGATGGGAAAAGCAGTCCTGGACAGTGCTTCAGAGATGGGGAAAAGCAGTCCTGGGCAGTGCCAGCGTATGAGAATGTGCGTCCTGGGCAGTGCCAGCGTATGAGAATGTGCGTCCTGGGCAGTGCCAGCGTATGAGAATGTGCGTCCTGGGCAGTGCCAGCGTATGAGAATGTGCGTCCTGGGCAGTGCCAGCGTATGAGAATGTACCAGACCTTTGGTAGTCGGCTTTTTCAAATAAACAAATAAAAAGATTTGTAAAATAATTTAGCTCTACTAGCAATAGCCAATAAATAGTAGTACAGAAATCTCTTTCCTTTGTGTTTTAGTACATTTTTTACTGAGAAGGAAGGGTACAGTAAGCATTGCTTTATGTAACAAAACATTTGCCATGCAAGGAACCGAAGTACTTTGTTAGTTGTTTGTCATGAGTTGAGGTAAAAGAAATAATTTGTTTTTTTGTTGTTGTTTTTTTTTTTTTTCTTCCTTTTGCGTAGGATTCAATTTTCATGGTCTTAAAGCAGGAGGCAAATGTGGTTTGGAAGCTTTGTAAAGTTGATGTGTGGGAGGGAATTACATTTTTAAAGATGGCAAAAATAAAATAAAGATGATACCCAATTATAAATCACCAGAAGCTGTGAGAGTAGTGAAGAATAAAGAGCTGTTTGTGCTGTTCTGTTTGGCCTAGATATCTGCTCCGCTGACCACAAACAAGTGTGTGGTGTGTTTGAGAAAAGAAAATAACTTCCCCAAAGTTAAGCTTTATCCCCTTATCATTTTTACTTGGTACATTTTGCATACTGTCATTCAGATTTTGTAATATTTATGACCGCGTATTTTGCTCAAGTATTAACAATTCAATATTAAAATGCAGTTGACCTGACACAAGACTTCTTGCAGATTAGTAGCTGGTCTGTTGATGTTGTTCATGTATTGTTGTGTCTTTATAAATATTAATGAGTTCTTTTTTAACGACAGGATCTGTGATATGGTAAATGGACTGCATTTATATAGCACTTTTATCCAAATCGCTTTACAATTGATGCCTCTCATTCACCAGAGCAGTTAGGGGTTAGGTGTCTTGCTCAGGGACACTTCATCACACCCAGGGCAGGGATCGAACTGGCAACCCTCCGACTGCCAGACAACCGCTCTTACCTCCTGAGCTATGTCGCCCCCACGATATGATATACTGTACATTATGATATGATATACTGAATACATTATGCCTGGAGCTAGCTCCAAGTGGAAATACACTTAGAAACCATGAAGCAAAAATGTCTATATGTAATATTAAACCTACATATAATATTATTTTAGTATAATCTCACCCTCAGTATTGCCCTATATTGTCAAGTGGTGAGCAAAGCACAGCTATTTAAAGCAGACTTTGAATGACCAGGCCATGTTCCACAAGGAGGTGAAGTTCAAGCACACTGCTAATATAATTTCTATGCAAATTAATTACAGTGGATTTGTTCATAACATCAAGATCAGACCTCTAGAGTGGATGACGAGAGAGAGAAAGCGAGTGAGAGAGGAAGAGAGAGGGTGAGACCAGGGAATTTTATATACAGTCTCTTCTGCAGCCTGTGAAGTCACATGACATGTATGGAGCTGCCCCATCTCGCTGGTCAGTGCCAGCATTCAGCAGGAAAATACTGTGAAAATAATGTCTGCTTCTGCAGGACTGGCACATGCCAAACGTGGCATTTCTGTGTTGTCCCACGCAGCACAGACACCAGAATTCATAAAGCCGCAGAGGGCGTCTGTACATAAAGAGCAGCGTCATGTCTTTAACGCTATCTCAAAAGAAACATTTTGTCAGAATTTTCCTGCAAAATATTAATCTTCTTTCTCATTTTCAAAAGAAGGATTTATTTTGCTTTGAAGAGATTTGCTTTTCCTGCTTTCCTGCTTGTTTAGGCTTCTTGCAGAGTAGGCTGATGACATCATGGGCGAAGGTTTTAAATGACATGGTTGTTTTCTGACTTAAAAGATGTGAGTTAAAAGGTAAAGCCTTTAAGTTAAAGTAAGTACCCAAGACTAAGAGCACTGCGGGTCTGCACAGCATTTCTTCTGTACAGAATTCCCCTACAGCAAGTCTACTCAGTATTCAGAGTAATTAAAGGCACACTATGCAGGATTTTTCAGCCTTGCTGTGGTCCAGTGTTTACAGTCAAAGAAGTCTCCTCCCCTGTCGTTAGCCCCGCCCACTCACCCGAGCATGCGAATAATGTAGCCGGCTGCATATCTAATTGGTGGCGAGGTAATTGTACTTACACGTCCGACAGAAAACACGCCAACGACGCATTGCCTTTCATTCCTTTTGTAAACGTCAACTGTCGCCATTGTGGACAAGACTGCTATCTTTTTGGCATAATAAATTTAATATATAATAAAACAGAAATTAAGGAATAATTGGCCTTTGTGTCAAGTAAGTAATGATAATTACACCTTCTTGTATGTATATTATTGAGGAGTTTAATGTATCTTACTGTTGTAAATATTATAACCAGCTTGACCATGTTTCTTCTGTATTTTTTTTTACATAAAATGAAGCTATTCATACAAAACAAAAACTTATTTTCTTTTTTGGTTTTATTTCAAATTGCTCGTATAGTCACATAATTTCATTACCACTCTTGGTCAAGAAGATAACTGTTTTGAATACTTGTTTACAGATGAAATTGGCTCTGAGAAACAACAACGAGAGAAAGGGCGCAAGTAAAAGTTTTGTGCTGAACTTTAAGCACAGCATTTCCCTAATTTCAGTCAGTACTTTTTTACTTCTAAAGGACATTCTATAAACTTCTTGTCTGCAAATTTTTTAAACAGTGAGCACACATATTTATCCTGCGGTTTAATGGACACTTAAAATGCAAGAAAAAAAACATGATTTTACTGGATCTCTAAAGAGGTTACCTGCTGCTCTTCGCTCATCAATGCTCTGTGCCTCCAGCAAACGGTATAATTTATGTGTGCAACCCATCTGTCTGCATTACCTGGGCCATAAGTCAGTATGCGCAGACACATGCACTGCCAGCTCTATTCTAAATACCAAGCAACAGTTTTACTTAAAGTGCAGAACTAGGACGCTCAGGCCCCTGTATGGAAAAATAATGGATGTTTTTTTATGTTTGTTAGATTTGGCCAGTGTTTTTTTTTTTTGTTTGTTTGTTTGAGGTGGAAGGTGAGATTGACAGCAGTTTTATGAAATGTAAATTCTGTTTTCTGATAGAGACCAGGCGTTGGTGCGGAGGTGAAGGTTCCTGTTGATGCATAATGCATCCAGCCTACATCAGCTGTCCAGCTGCTGTTTTTTTACTGCCTACAAAAATGCCAAGTTGCTCAGGCATGCGAAGCCCTGTGTATCAGTCATTAATTAAATCTGCGGTTAAAAGTACTGATATCAAAATGAGGCCAGGTTACAGCAAACAATATTGCCTATCTTTGCTCAAGCAAATTAAGTGAGCTGTATTCCAAAGCAATGCTACCCTGTGTTTCCTAAATGATTTCATGTAACTTGGCCCTGTGTTTTTTCAATCTTACCATCTGAAGAGAATGTGGTCAGAACTGTGTGGCAATGATAGTAATGAAATGGTATTATGTGGGGTTTGCATGTGAAGTGATAGTGAATGCAGTTAAGGAATATAAAGAAGCTTCCTCCACAGATTATACTGCTGTAAAACAAGTTTTCATTTTTGGAAATTATTAGTTAGCAAGCTTCCATGCAAAACAAAGATGGCAACCACTAAGTTTTAAAAAACATATTTTATTGGCTGAAATCGCGTCACCCATGCACTTCCTCTTATGTCCATTTTGCCTATCTATCCAAGTGTCCTGCAGTTAGCTACTTTGATCAGATGTTGTTATTGGC
>CM077297.1:1362500-1540000 GCA_039654925.1 Anguilla pacifica | reverse complement strand
ATAGGCGTTCGCCTGCTGACACAGCCTGTGAACAGTCAGAGAAACTAAATGCTGAGATCTGTTGATATAGTGAGAGTAAGTGGGTGGGGGATGTTTGGGGGGGGGGGGGGGGGGTGTGAAGGTGACAGTGTCAGATTGGTGATAGATGAACACCTATGTGCCAGTGGAGGTGGGGGGGGGGTTGGGGTGGAGGGGTATAAGGGGGTGATCACGAGTGCTCCAGCCCCTTCTAAATCCCAGCATGCCCCTGCACTCTTTCCCGCTTGTTTAAAAGCTGCCCATTTTTGTTCAATTTTTAATTGCCCTCTTCAACGAAAAGCGGCTCTTGACTCGTGAGCAGAGAGGATCGTGGGAGCCCGTGCCTCTGAGCCGCGTCGGGTGCGATGGCGCGTCCGGCCTGGAGACGGATTGCCCTCCATTTTGTGCGAGCGGGGCCGTTCTGTACTTAGCGTGTAATGAAGTGGCTGCTTGACGCGCTCCAGCTCCTCTGAAACACGCTCGGCAGGGCGTAACGAGGGAAATGGTAATGATGGGCTTCCCGTTTCAGCTGGGGCACGTGTGGGTGGCAGTGTAGTATAATGGCTAGGGAGTTGGTCTTGTGACCTGAAGGTCGCAGGTACGATTCCCCGGTAGGACACTGCCATTGTATCCTTGAGCAGGGTACTTAACCTGCATGGCTCCAGTATATAGCCAGCTGTATAAATGGATTGCAATGTAAGTCACTGTAATATAATGTGTCGCCCTTCTCAGCAGAAGCTCTGTGAATATCTCTCACTAGTTTACCTTCATTTCAGTTCTTCCTCCACAGTTAAGCAATTGAATTCCAGACAAAAAAAAAGTTTTAAGAGAACATAAGAATCTGAAAAAGTGGGGAAGGTCGATTGAGAGAGGCGTAGTGGTCACACTTAGCCTGTGCTGTGTCAGCGCTTTATAGCAGGGGTTGCTTTTCAAAATGGCGTCCCTGCAGGCTTCGTTTCAAACAAAATGGCCTCCCCACTCCGCGGTTACTAAGGTTCCCAGTATCTTTTTTTAACTTCTCGTCCTCTTCAGGCCTGGCCTGGTTCGTCGCAAGTCAAGTAGCCGCGCAACCACACCCAGATAATTCACGAGCACAGTTTACTTGTGCAATAGCATGTCACGTTTATGGTTGTTAATCATTACGATTTGTCCAATAATATGTTTATAGTTACCGTCCAAACCTGCCTTAAAAAATCACAGAATGATCGAAAAACAGGGAAAGACACAGAACTTCCTAAATAATGGGACAAAAAAACCAAATGGAATCAGTGACACCTGCCACTTTCGGTGACCAACACACAGTCATAGAAATAATTACCCTTCTGGGAGAAATGAAAGATGACCTGGAACACAGCGTTCCCGTTCCACCCAGCCCAGAGTCAAGCCTTGCATCATTACCTTGCTTCACATCTGGATCAGATGGATTTCAGTCGGCAATTCCCCACACAGCTGGAATATCGCATTCCGCATTTTGTCCTGCGCTGACCGCAGTGCTGGATACACTCTTACGTCACACCGAAAGATACGTCAGTTTTCCCACATCCAGTAAATATATCCAGTGCACTTAACAGGAGTTTTTTTAACTGCACATTTAAGCTCCGCATATAGTGATTTATAACTCTGTATTTATTTGCCGTTTTCGGATGAGACGTTAAACGGGGTCCTGATTTCGAATGCACAAATTAAGTAAAAGACAAGTGGTTCAGAAAGTGATGATTCAATAACATTAGCTGGAAACTTGCCTGTGACTTTGCAAGGGATACATTTTAATTTGACACGTAAATAAGGATGCCGGACTAATAATGAGTAAGAGGAAACTCTAAGCCTCAAGATGAGTTTGCTGGTTCTGACCGGCAAATTGACCTCCACGGTATTTCTTGGAAAAGCTTACTAACACAGTTCAGTGAATTGTACCCTTTTGAATCAATGATATTATCGAAGTAACGTGGTTATTGGAGTTGGCTGAATATTTGTCTCGGCACGACGAAATTACACAGAAAACAAATGTCAAGGGTGAGGTTCAGTGTCATCTTAGTCATCAAACAATTGTAGTGTGCTGCATGACTCAGCTTGTAATTACAATTAATTTCTGTCGCTGTTAACTCCGAAGATATTCTTGCAGAAAAGATGTATGTTCCCACCAGGCTTCGGGCTGCCTTAACGAACCCGTGCTTATCGCAGGTGATCATTTTCAGTAATCTCTGTGAATCAGACACACCGTGTATTGAACCCTATTTGCATAAAAAATATCATTTTGGTGCTGAACATTGTGCAGATAACTGGGCGTAAACACGCTGGACGCGGGCAGTGTGCTGAGTTTCCGCGGTTGGGGGACTAGCGTGAGTTCTCCTTCCACTGCGGTTGTTTTGTGAATCGAGAAAAAACTGTTTTTCTGGTAGATGTGACGGTTTTAATGCGCACAAGACCATCACAATGCGTTTGTGGATTCTGCCCTTAATTAAAAACAGAGCCTCTCAGCTACTCTCAGCTCCTCTCAGCTCTCAAGTTCAATCTGATGTTGATTTTCACATTTTTATTATGGGCTTGCGCTATTATTCAAAAATAGTGCGATCGATAATTTAGGTTGCTTAATCATGAGTGTGCGTTTAAATGATTAGTTGATTTTCAGAGCTAAACGTGGTGAGTTGGGGCTACAGCTGTAACACGGGAATATTTAAACTATTAGACCTGTTTTCAGACACCGTTTGTCCTTGACTTTGATGCCGGAATTAAATACATGTGCTTTTATTTTAGTTATTTATTTTTTTCTCACAACCACATTTTGGTTATGTTTAGCATTTGGAAAAAAAACGAACTCATCAAATGCACTTCTGAAGAAAAAGTTTAACAAAGATTTAATTGTGAGTCAAAGTTAAGGGAGAAATGTTGATTAGGTCCAGGCCCTTAGAGTTCCCTAATCAGAGCAGAGGATCATGGGATATAATTATGAGCTGGAGGACCATCTTCCCGTTCGCTCCGGTGTAACTGATCCCACTCACCCCTGCGTGGCACGGGAACCACGTGCGCTGCACTGACACTAATGATGCCATTATGTGCTTTATTTCGGAGAAAGGAGCGAGATGAGACACATTCAGCTGTAATTATTTTGTATAATTGGCATGACAGATCTGTCTGTTAAATGGGCGCTGCTCCAGTGTTCTTACATTCTCAAGTCTGATAATGTGAATATACTGATGATGCTCTTAAAATAGAAATTTAGCTCTGTGGCACAGTGAGCGCATCAGATAGATATAATGACGGTTCCTTAATAGGGAAACACATTTTATTAACATCTGAAATGCAATTATTTACGAAAATAAATAATGATTATTTTCCAAATGAGGGTTTTGATTAAATTCTGTTATGCAATCTTGATTATTTTTCATCTTCAGACCCACTAATTAATTTCTGTGTTCCACTTATTTGTTGCCTGAAAATGTTATGATTAAACTTCTTCAAAACTAAATATTTTTGTTGCCAGCTTATTCAGTGGCAATGACATTATTTGAGGATGTAGCTCAGCGTGTGACCATACAAGAGATTCTAATAAAGAACTGTCCTTGTTTTGAATGTTGTCTTGGAAGGAAAACTCATCTATTGGCATAAAATAACAATGTTAAAAGGAACTAAGTTAATTTGCTTTCATAAACTTATATAAATGTTCAAAATAGGCATTTCTTTCACAGTCATATTTTTCACCGCAAATCTGCAACAGTGTTGCCACATTAGAACAACCTGAAAACTTGCTCATTATTTCAACATCTGACAGCGGAATAATGTGATGTCATAATTCAAAATGTTATTTGAAATAATTTGATTGGTTGTTTTCTTACTGGGCTGATTTCTGTTGGCCTGTTGGGGATAAACTTAGATGAGGGGTGTCAAACTCCAGTCCTGGAGGGCCGCTGTGCCTGCAGGTTTAACTCCAGTCCTGGGGGGCCGCAGTGCCTGCAGGTTTAACACCAGTCCTGGGGGGCCACAGTGCCTGCAGGTTTAAATCCAGTCCTGGGGGGCCGCAGTGCGTGCAGGTATCTGTGGTTCCCTTTCAGTCAGCAGCCAATTAAGGCCCTTGAGAATAAGGTGTGTAGACTCTTTAGCCAATCAGTGACTTGAATGAATCGCGGACATTGAAATACTCCCCTGCTGTGGCCCTGCTGTAATGGGGTTTGACGCTCCTGCCTCGGGTGGCACTCGGGAGGCTGGGTGCGGGGTGGGTTTGACAGGTTAAAGGCAGTGAACAGCGGGACTGCTGTTGCTCAGTTAAGCGCAGAGTGTGGGGAACAGCAGTAAATAGCGTGTGTGTGCGGCAGGACTGCTCGCTCGGCTCCAGCGGCTGCAGAGGATGCCTCTCAGAGTGAAAGGAGTAAAAATAACACTCCAGCCTCACAGCAACCTGCTGCTACAGTCCTCCCCCTAACATCTCACAGCACTGATAAACACTGCCACCACACACACAAACACAAACACACACAAACACAAACACACACACGCACGCCTGCGCACACACACAAACACACAGCAACAATTCTGTGCACACACACACACCTGCGCACAAAAACACACACACACGCCTGTGCACACACACGCACCTGCGCACACAAACACACACGCGCGCACACATGCGCACACACACACACACACGCATGCACGCCTGCACACTCAAACACACATATACACAGACCTGCACACACAGACACACGCACGCACATACATACACACACACGCCTGAACACTCACACACACACCTGCACACATGCAGACACACATGCAAACATATACGCACACACACACGTGCCTGCACACACAGACATACCTCCACGCAATTCCTGCTGCCAGTTTGTGTGTGTATGTATGTATGCGTGTTTTTGTTTGTTTGTTTGTTTATTTGTTTTGGCAAATTAAGCAGGGTATTTGTTCATCAAACAACCCTGTGTGTTTGTAGCTGATCCACATACACTGTTTGCTTTTCATTCATCCTGCTGTCTTTCTTATCATTATAATGATATGTTTTTGCTGCTTGCGTAGAGGATTCAAAATCTACTTCAGTGTTATAGACCTTTACATTCTGCGATTCCTGTTTAAAAATGGATGGCTGTTCTTATTGAGGATGACAGGACACATCACAAAATGTCCATCCATCCATTCATCCATTGTCTAACCTGCTTATTCCTGGTCAGGGTCGCGGGGAGTGCTGGAGCCTATCCCAGCATGCTTTGGACAGGAACAGAATGTTGTGTTGAGTAGGTTCACGGTTCACTGTACAGCAGTGATTCCCACCCTGTCGCTGGAGATCTACCATCCTGTAGGTTTTCATTTCAACCATAATTTGGCCCACCTGCGTCTACTAATTGCTCATTTTACTAACTAGCTGTTGAATGAGGTGCGCTCTGTTATGGTTGGAGTGAAAACCTACAGGACGACAGATCTTCAGGAGCAGGGTTGGTTAGCTCTGCTCTAGCTGTTGAATGAGGCGTGCTTTGTTAGGGTTGGAGTGAAAACCTACAGGACGGTAGATCTCCAGGAGCAGGGCTGGAAACAAGGGACAGTCAATGATAATAAATACTATTACTGAAAATATTTTTTGCTGCAACACGTGTCATCCAGGGCACTTGTATTATATCAAAAAACGAAATGCTAAAAACCCAGCCAAAAAAAAAATTTTTTTGGCTGGGTCTCAGAAAGATAGAATGATGTTGCCTTAAGGAGAGTATTTACAGAATTGACTTGGTCTTTAAATAGACCATCCCAGATCAAAGGCAGTTTTTTTTATTATTTCATATTAATGGAGCAGCTCAGGTGTGCAGGTTGTTGTCTATAAGACAGATTACTTCATGCACCTCATTTATAAATCCTACCTGCTGTAGCATGAAGACTTATGGCAAGTACTAATGTGACTGTCTATGGAAAACCATTATCAGTTGACAACTTGACTCAGAAGGACACATCAGCGAATACACAACACAGAACTGACTTTGACACTCCTTTTAAAGGGTACATTTACAAATGATTCAATTTAAATATTTTTTTATCAACATTTTTTTTTCTCACAACATGCATGCACATTTGTGCATCCTATAGCATCCACATTGCAAGAAGGACATATTTGAAGATATAATATGGACAAAATGTTCCTCTAAGGTCACAATCAATCATACTCTTGTCATGAATCAAATCCATCTTTTCATTTATTACCACTTTAATATTTGCAGGTTGTTTATTTGTTAGGTCCTTCTCAGGGGCTGCAGTCCAGTGCAGTCCAAAACATCTGCATGCTTTAATCCAGCTGTGCTCCAGTGCAGCCCAAAGCATCCGCATGCTTTACTGCAGCTGTGCTCCAATGCAGTCCAAAACATCTGCATGCTTTAATCCAGCTGTGCTCCAGTGCAGTCCAAAGTATCTGCATGCTTTACCGCAGCTGAGCTCCAGTGCAGCCCAAAACATCTGCATGCTTTAAGCCAGCTGTGCTCCAGTGCAGTCCAAAGTATCTGCATGCTTTACTGCAGCTGTGCTCCAATGCAGTCCAAAACATCTGCATGCTTTAATCCAGCTGTGCTCCAGTGCAGTCCAAAGCACCCGCATGCTTTACCGCAGCTGAGCTCCAGTGCAGTCCAAAACATCCGCATGCTTTAAGCCAGCTGTGCTCCTGTGCAGTCCAAAGCACCCGCATGCTTTACTGCAGCTGAGCTTAGCACTACAGAGGGTCCAAGTGTAAGTGCATAGTGGGCCAGCGATAAGGCCTGTGTAGAGGTCAGGATGGGCTGTATCTGCTGCTGTGGCTGGGGTGAGGTGTGGACTGAAGCGTTGAGTTATGAGTTTGTAAGAGAAACTAGGGGGAGTCTCTGCAGTCCTGAATGAAGGGGGGGGGGGGGGTGGGGAGGTGGGGGGTCGTTCCCCACCGGAGGGTAGGAGGGCAGTCCGGACCTGGTGCAGTGCAGTCCCGGCAGTCTCAGGGAGGGGGCAGATGACCCTAAAGGACCAACTCATCATTCTCAGGAAGCTTGTATCAGCGTAGCTAAGTCTGTATTACAGGCTTAGCCTGTGCAAGGGCTGCTTCAGCGGGATCATATGTGGTTCCTCAGGGCCGTAAAACTTGAAGGTATGAAAGGAAGGGGTTTGGGTTTGCTTGTTCCGGTTATGGCACTGCTCCAGAGTGTGGCTGGGCCCCAAGGTCAGGCGTCGGGTCAGATATCGGACTGAGTCGGCACCAGCGGTGCCCGCCTGCTTCGCTTAATGGGGCATGTTGGCACGGTGCCCAGAAGCTCCGCACAGCGGGTTATATTGGCATCAGCATCGGTCAGCGTGGCATCAGTGAGGCAGACTGCTCCTCATCAACCACCTGCGACCCACCACTGGTCTATTTGGCAATCGCGGTCTACCTCCTCAATCAGAACACAAATAGTCTTCCTCCAACTCACTACAAGCTCACTTTAAAAAATATATATATATATTTTTTTAAAGTCTTTTTCAAGCTTTTAAGGACAGGACAGTGTAGAGGGACAGGGCGATTGGTGAGCGACAGAGAGGGAAAGCAAGAGATGTGACATCACAGCTGAGCATCTGATCAGAGCTGTACAGGCTGTGCCACCAGATGCCCATATTTCCCTTTCTCTGACTGTGGTGTGATGGGAATTGTAGTCAAAGGAATTGGTTTGACTCCACCTGTTTAGGAGGGGGGGGGGCGGCAATGGGCAAGACTACTGACTGCCATTGGGCAGTTCACATTGAGGAAAAGATTAAAAATATAAGAAAGTGAAAATTGGTGCCATTTATTTATTTATTTATTTTACATTTTTGCCAGAAATTAAAAGGGCAATTGGGCATTTGTATTTTGAGCACGACTCCCATGTCAGCTCTAAACATGAACGCGAAACATGAAATAAAAAGGAAGGGCAACACAAGCAGTCAAGCTTCATTAATTAAGCGCGAGTACTGAAGTTTGAGTGGGGATTTTTTTTTAGCTCTCTTGCAGGACTTCTGAAAAGAGATTAGTTTCAGTGCCAGATGCCACGTTCTCACAGACTATGCCAGGGAGAATCAAACTGCCGTTCGTGTGACAAATCAAAGGTGTAGCAGAAGAAGGGCTCTGTTTGCAGACTGTGGTCTTATACAGCATTTAAAGAGGATAACGAACTGTATGGCTTTGTGTTTACAGTCTGTGGTCTTATACAGCATTTAAAGCAGATGAGGAACTGTATGGCTTTGTGTTTACTTAACAACTGAATACAGCAGTCCTATGTAGTGTGTTACAGTTGACCTATCAGCTGTAGGTCGGCTGTGTAACCTCTTTTGTGGTGTTGTTTCTATGCCATGGCTTTAATAGCAGCCATTACCTGTAGCGCTCCACCTCATTAGCCTGTGACAGAAGGGGCCATCCTGGGGACATGGGGTGAGGGTTCAGAGGTCACGTGAAGGTCATTCCCCTTAAGAGCAAATGGTTATTGCAGTGGTTGTGCAATGTTGCAGTAAGATTGTGGCAGTGTTTTACACTGTTTCTTTTTCAGGTGCACATTTATTTTATTTTTTTTACAAAAATGTTTCTGTAGTCTGGATTTCATCGAACTTCATGTTTAACTTGGACTTTACAGATGCAAGTGTTTTATTATGAATTCATCAAAAACTGAAGTTTAATACATGTTTTCAATTATTGGCCCAGACAGCTTTTGCATATGAAGAAGGAGAGGATGTTTTAGATATAGCAGGTTTTGACGATATGTGGGTTTTATAATGGCTGGTATTGGGGCACTCAGAGTTTGTGGTTTAAAGTAAGATAACACACTTCAGATTACAGCAAAAGCAGCTGCAACATCATGCCTCCAGGGACAGTATTATTACCTGATTACTTTTCAGCAAATTATTTTGTTCAATCTTATTTTTAGTAGAAAATATTTCCTATGGCACATACAACCTAAGACTTCTGCACTCATGGAGGGAAATATGGACACAATATCAAAATGGATATTTATGTTCATAATTGTGAGGAATACGCACTGTAAAATGAATGCGTTCATATGTAAGGCCTGTGGAAGCATAATTTCGCGAGCTTTAGCGAGCGGCTTTGGGGTCACTTGGGCTGTTTTTTTCTCCTGAATTCCCTGTACCAGTCACGGCAAATACTGCCGGTCATCAGTAACTGCTGAATCTAAAATACCCTGCATCGCAGGCGAAAACTGTCTGGGCCTGTCAAAAACATACATTAGGAGTGTACATTTTATTTGTGTTTAAAAAATAATAAACTCATGAAAGTGAACTATGGCTTTAATTTGTCAAACTGTTTTTGTGAATAAAAAGGGAAGCACAGAGCCCTGCCACCGGCCGGGTCTTGCTCTTTTATTTACAGTGCTGTGAGTCATGGTGGATTTGAGGCAGGGTCATGTGTCTTTCTCAGTCCAAAGCCCGAGAACAGTAGGGCATTCTTATGTTCTTCACTGGAAATGTAATCCCCGGGTCGTTTGGTGAAAGGCAAACTGGTCATGAAAAGTCAAGGAGCCCTTTTAGACTCCAAGAACAACACCATATTCCCCTTTAAACAACATTTTATACCGCGGAAATAAATCGAGAGGCACGACAGATTGATGCTCGCTATGAAGGCGACGCTATTTTAAAAACTGATGCGCTTTCCACATTTTGTAATGTATAAATTGTGATGTCCTTCATTTTCCAATGAAATAAAAAAGAAATGAATAGAATGCATTATGGGTAAAATATGGTAGTAAATATTGCATGTGGATATTTTAAGGGAGATGAGATTACTATGAAAGTGTGGTGATCTTGCTCAGATCCTCCTCCTCTCTCTCATTGATGTTTTTTCTTCGATGTTTCTCCAGGTGGAGTGGCTGAAGAACGAGGAGATCATCGACCCGGCGGACGACCGGAACTTCTACATCACCATCGACCACAACCTGATCATCAAGCAGGCGCGGCTGTCCGACACCGCCAACTACACCTGCGTGGCCAAGAACATCGTGGCCAAGCGACGGAGCACCACCGCCACCGTCATCGTCTATGGTAAAGGGGAAAGCTCGCCTATGGTTTAGTCTATGGTACTCTATGGTAAAGGGATTTTAGGTGGTAGTCCTGCACGGAAACAGTACTTCCTGTATGAAAGCAGAAATACTTCCCGTATCAAAGCAGAAATACTTCCTGCATGGAAATATTTATGGGCTTAGTAATAAACTCGGTTGCATGTGATTTGCATGTTATTATTCTGCCATAATTAGCGCAGCTTCGGTTTGTATTGTTTCGCTAATAAGCTGGGCCACGTTTCCATAGCAGTGATGTTTTTGTTACCATAGCAGTGATGTTTTAGTTACCATAGCAGTGATGTTTTAGTTACCGTAGCAGTGGTGTTTTAGTTACCATAGCAGTGATATTTTAGTTACCATAGCAGTGATGT
This sequence comes from Anguilla pacifica, assembly GCA_039654925.1. Classification (NCBI taxonomy): domain Eukaryota; kingdom Metazoa; phylum Chordata; class Actinopteri; order Anguilliformes; family Anguillidae; genus Anguilla; species Anguilla pacifica. The sequence goes on along the minus strand of CM077297.1, from coordinate 1,529,589 downwards.
TTTAGTTTCCATAGCAGTGATGTTTTAGTTACCGTAGCAGTGATGTTTTAGTTTCCATAGCAGTGATGTTTTAGTTACCGTAGCAGTGATGTTTTAGTTACCGTAGCAGTGATGTTTTAGTTACTATAGCAGTGATGTTTTAGTTACCATAGCAGTGATGTTTTAGTTACCGTAGCAGTGGTGTTTTAGTTACCATAGCAGTGATGTTTTAGTTACCATAGCAGTGATGTTTTAGTTACCGTAGCCGTGATGTTTTAGTTACCATAGCAGTGATGTTTTAGTTACTATAGCAGTGGTGTTTTAGTTACCGTAGCAGTGATGTTTTAGTTACCATAGCAGTGATGTTTTAGTTACCATAGCAGTGGTGTTTTAGTTACCGTAGCAGTGATGTTTTATTTACCGTAGCAGTGATGTTTTAGTTACCATAGCAGTGATGTTTTAGTTACCATAGCAGTGATGTTTTAGTTACTATAGCAGTGGTGTTTTAGTTACCGTAGCAGTGATGTTTTAGTTACCGTAGCAGTGATGTTTTAGTTACCATAGCAGTGATGTTTTAGTTACCATAGCAGTGGTGTTTTAGTTACCGTAGCAGTGATGTTTTATTTACCGTAGCAGTGATGTTTTAGTTACCATAGCAGTGATGTTTTAGTTACCGTAGCAGTGATGTTTTATTTACCATAGCAGTGATGTTTTAGTTACCATAGCAGTGATGTTTTAGTTACCGTAGCAGTGCCATTTTTCATTCCGCTAATTGAGGAGTCGAGCACAAGGTGAAGTTAGCACTGTTCAGTTAGCTGTTAGCCGTTAGCTGTTAGCAGCGCTATTTCGGTTGGACCGTTAAGGTATAGCAGCAGCCTCATCTACAGAAAGAGGAGGGGCTCTGCCTTAGGGAGTAGATGCCGGTGGCTGCAGTGTAGTCTAGGGGTAAGGGGAACAGGGCTTGTAGCTTAGAGTCTGTAGGATTGATTCCCAGGTGGGGTTGCACTGTTGCATCCAGGGGCATCATACCGGGGTGGGGGGTGGGGAGTTAGGATGATTCCCTGACTGACAGGGGGCCTCAAAAATTGTGGTGTAATTGTGCAGGGATGGGGTGGTCTGGGGAGGTGATGCCCAGTTAGAGATCTTTTCATGGGGCCCTAAATCCCTGGTAGTGCCCCTGGTTGCATCCTACTTAACCTGAACTGCTAGAGTAAATATTCATCTATATATTTGGATTAGTTTTTATAGAAATAAAATTGTTGGCTGTGTAACTAGTTCTGAATGACAGAATCTATTAAATGGCAAAAAAAAAGTATAAATCCTTTTGTAAATCCAGTCAGACAAAAACAAGGGGCTCTATCTCACAGACTATCAGATGACCCAGCCAATGACTAATGTACAGCACCACCATGTGAATGGAGCATTCATATGCATTATGATGCATAACTCACACCATGCATTATGGTTATTTATTGATTGGTACAAGTCAGCTTAAATTTAGTGCTTTATTGAGTTTTGTGCACGCTCGCCAGTTTTCAGATGTTTCTAACCACGCCTGGCAGTCTTGGTAGATGAATTTGTGTCCTCATTCGTTTGAAGTCACTCTGGACGAGAGCGTCTGCTAAATGAACAGGAATGTAATGTAGCAGTTCGTTTTTGATGTAATTCGCCATGGATAAGAGCGTCTGCTTAATTAAAGCAATGTAACGATCTCCTTTATTGTAGGTCACTCTGGGTAAGCGTCCCCTAAATTAAAACGATGGGATGTAATGCTTGTGGCGGTCTGTGTGGCTGAATTTCAGCGCAGAGCCAAGGATGTAATGCTTGTGGCGGTCTGTGTGGCTGAATTTCAGCGCAGAGCCAAGGATGTAATGCTTGTGGCGGTCTGTGTGGCTGAATTTCAGTGCAGAGCCAAGGATGTAATGCTTGTGACGGTCTGTGTGGCTGAATTTCAGCGCAGAGCCAAGGATGTAATGCTTGTGGCGGTCTGTGTGGCTGAATTTCAGTGCAGAGCCAAGGATGTAATGCTTGTGACGGTCTGTGTGGCTGAATTTCAGCGCAGAGCCAAGGATGTAATGCTTGTGACGGTCTGTGTGGCTGAATTTCAGTGCAGAGCCAAGGATGTAATGCTTGTGACGGTCTGTGTGGCTGAATTTCAGTGCAGAGCCGACCTCTGCGTGAGCAGCTGAACATGTAATAACATTTGCCCGACAGCTCTCAGAGGACTCTCATTGTCCACCTTCAAAAAAACTAAAAATAAAATAAATAAAAATCTGTTTCTTTCTTCACGTTGTACTTTTCTTTCTGTCTTTCTATAAAAGGAGGAACTTCGTCCAACTGTAGTGTTGGAGAAATTTTGGACCAAAGTCTTTGCTGCTAGCAGATACCGTGAAGCTCTCGAATGGGGCACACTGGAACCCACATCTGTTGAGTCTTAGTGATGTTCAGATTTTGGCAGCGAACTGAACTTGCGTCAGTAATACTGAACTGTAACACCTGTTTTACTGCCATAAATAGGCCATTATAAATTCCAACAGAATTCTTGTCTTATAAGATGTTCCCTTTTTCTTTTTGTCTTTTTTCCTTTTTTGAGGAATGGATGGTCCATTTCACCAGTTCAGATGAATTTTTTTCTCAAAATGACTTGATTTTAAAATACGTTTGTCAAATTCGTTATAGGTCATTATAGGTCAATGTTTGTCAATACTTTATGACAGCCATTTCTCCTGATTTATGATTCACATAACCCTGATTTGTTATGATAATGTGGTTATTGATATAGTTGTAATGCAGGTTATTATTAATTTTGCAATGGCACCAGTCTTTTACAGCATATTTTGCTGGGTCTTATGCTTTGGTGGCCATTTGGAAACATTTCCAATTATATAAATGCTTTTATTTATAGACACATTATAGCCTGCAAAACTAAGAAAATAAAAGATGTGCATTTGTTTGTTGTGTTATGGAGCCGTTTTGACTGAACGGGGGCCTGTGTGTGAGCCTGTGGCCTCTGACTGCTGAGCTCCCGCCTCGTGAGGGCCACCCGAGGGGACAGCGTTGGCCTGATGGGCCCCCCCCCCCCCCCCGGCAGAATTAAGGGTCCCGCAGGAATACAGAACCTAACGGCCGCCTGTCCGCTCCGGATAATTGGGCAGGAAGAGAAGTACATGTCACCTGACTCACTGCATAGCTGCTCGGTGGGGTGTGGCTATTCCAGGATCAGGCTAATGTAGTGCCCTTCCCTTTCCCTGTCCCTCTTCCTGAGGGGGCTGAGGGTGAGGGGTGGTGGGGGGGGGGGCTGAGTGAGGAGGCTGGGGGGGGGGGGTCAAGGCCGTCTCCTTCCCCAGTCCTCCTTGCGTGGCTAATGTCTTCGTTCACTGAACCGGGCCCTTGCAGAGAGGGGACCACAGCGTGCCCGTCCCACAGGGAGAGGGGGCAGGTGGGCCCAGAGACCCAGAACAATTGATGATGTCACTCGCTTGAAGCTGCTTGCCCGTCTCCCTGACAACCAACTGCCAACAAAAGAGCAACATTCCGAATCCTTCTTCTCTGATCTTGATTGGATTCCGAGGTCTATGTTATGTTTTTTTATATGATATTGTGTTTATTATGTGATGGTATTGGTTTTTGTCTCTTTTTTTGTTGTTTCCCACAGAAGGGGCAAAACATTTGGTGATAGTTTGAGTGTGTGTGGCAGGGTCGGGGGTTAGCAGAAAATGGTAGTGCAGTGGTAGTTTCTGTAACAGCTTTGTGATTCAGGTCACAATCCCGCTCGCGCTTAAGAAGTCATTAGCTCTGCCACAAGGTGCAGGAAGAGCTTTGATGTTGGCTTTTTCTCCAAAGAACGCGTAGAATCTGTCCTCCTCCTCGGCCACCCCACTGCCCCCTCCATTTTAAGATGAAGAAATGAGAGACCTCGGTTGAGACCTGAGACTGCAGTGCCCAGACTGTCTCTCTCATGGAATAAAAATAAAACGCTGAACAAATGTCTGTCTCTTTATCTCAGACCTCCCAGTCATGAGTCCAGCTCACACACACAAAAACCCGGACCCAGTCAGAACCAAGGCCTGAAATAAGCTGCTCTTGTTACTATATAAAGTTTCACCTGTAAATACATATTTTTAAAAAAACCTTTTTCCAGAGGCTCAGGTCTCGTATGCTGTAAAATCTAAAGCCCCTCAACTTGCAGTCCCTGTGGGCCGAGAACTGCTGGTTTTCCAGCCTTCCTTTTACCTGGGTGTCAGGTGTGAAGACGGTCTGGTGAGTCAGTAGCGCTTGTTGTTCAGTTTTTTACCTGGGAGAAAAGAAAACCAGGGCCAGATTTGAGTATCCATGGCCTACAGCTCCAGCACAGCTTTAGTGCTCAGCAGTCATTTTTGGCTGACAGAGAGGTGAATTAAAGAGGGGTGTGGGGGGGGGGGGGGTTTGGGGGGCAGAATGGCTTTGGGCCAGAGGAACAGACAGTGCCTCTAGTAAACCAGAAAATGTTGTTTGCAAACACTTGAAAATGGAGGAGGAAGAGAAAGAAGAAGAGTACAGCTGCTCTCTGGTCGCTGGGTTGTCCTCTGGGGGCTCCCCCCCCCCCCCACCTCCCGCTCTCCCTCCCGCCAGCGAGGCGAGCTGCGAGCCGTGACTGCTAACAGCTGCTCGCCGCTAACGATGCACCGGGCTGGAGCGGGCTTCTTTAGCGGGGGCAGGGAGCGTTAGCGCCGTGGGGGGGTGGGGGTAACGCCTCTTCTCTTTCGGCAGTGAACGGGGGCTGGTCGACGTGGACCGAGTGGTCGGTGTGTAACAGCCGCTGCGGACGGGGGTACCAGAAGAGGACCCGCAGCTGCACGAATCCCGCGCCCCTCAACGGGGGCACCATGTGTGAGGGGCAGAGCGTCCAGAAGCTGGCCTGCACTTCCCTGTGTCCAGGTAGGGTGCGCACTTCCCTGTGTCCAGGTAGGGTACGCACTTCCCTGTGTCCAGGTAGGGTACGCACTTCCCTGTGTCCAGGTAGGGTACGCACTTCCCTGTGTCCAGGTAGGGTGCGCACTTCCCTGTGTCCAGGTAGGGTACGCACTTCCCTGTGTCCAGGTAGGGTGCGCACTTCCCTGTGTCCAGGTAGGGTGCGCACTTCCCTGTGTCCAGGTAGGGTGCGCACTTCCCTGTGTCCAGGTAGGGTACGCACTTCCCTGTGTCCAGGTAGGGTGCGCACTTCCCTGTGTCCAGGTAGGGTACGCACTTCCCTGTGTCCAGGTAGGGTACGCACTTCCCTGTGTCCAGGTAGGGTGCGCACTTCCCTGTGTCCAGGTAGGGTGCGCACTTCCCTGTGTCCAGGTAGGGTGCGCACTTCCCTGTGTCCAGGTAGGGTACGCACTTCCCTGTGTCCAGGTAGGGTGCGCACTTCCCTGTGTCCAGGTAGGGTACGCACTTCCCTGTGTCCAGGTAGGGTACGCACTTCCCTGTGTCCAGGTAGGGTACGCACTTCCCTGTGTCCAGGTAGGGTCCTGTCTGCTCTCATGCTGAACACTGAAGACACGTGTAAACACATCATGGGGCTTTATCATGGGGCACATCATTGCAATATGAGATTTAATAAACACAAATCTCCATGGGGGCAGCAAGGTGGTGCAGTGGGCTGCATTGTCACCTCACAGGGCCTTTCTGTGTGGAGTTTGCATGCTCTCCCCATGTCCGCGTGGGTTTCCTTGGGGTGCTCTGGTTTCCTCCCGCAGTCCAAAGACATGCAGGTTTGGCTAATTGGAGACTCTTAAATTGCCACTAGGTATGAGTGTGTGAGTGAATGGTGTGTGTGCCATGTGATAGATTGGCGACCCATCCAGGGTATATTCCTGCCTCTCATCCAATGCATGCTGGAATAGGCTCCAGCCCCTCCCACCCCCCCCGACCCTGACCAGGAATAAGCAGTTTACAAAATGTACGGATGGGCAAATCATTTCCATGCACCAAATTATGTTGTGTGTGAAATGTGTTTACAATTTCATGTGTTTAAAAGATTTCAAGGTTGTTTTACTAGCAGCAAATATGCAAATGAACCGAATCCCTGCAGTATTCACGTGGAAATCAAAAGCCTGACGCATCTGTCAGCCGTGATTTACAACTTTGTCCTGGTACCGTAACGCTGGATGCGTAGATTACTATGAATCTTTTAATTAATTCTGTGAATATAAACCACAAAATAAATGGGATGCAGGCTAAATAAATGAAGTCATCGCATTAGTTACTGTATGTGACGAATGAGTTGACTAGTGAGTGTGCAGATTATATGTTACTGTATATTATGGAGTAAGCAGATTATATGTTACTGTATATTATGGAGTGAGCAGATTATATGTTACTGTATATTATGGAGTGAGCAGATTATATGTTACTGTATATGATGTTTAAACTGCCGATAGACTGTTCGGAGATGCTATAACATACAGAAATTGTTGAGTGGGTTTTCTGATGGAGGGTGGCATTTGTGGACGTGTCCTAACATTAGTCTGAAAGCAGGGACGTCGCTGACAGTAATTTTGGGGTAAGGCCAATTATTCTTCCGTTTCATTCCAGCAGAACAGTCTGGCTTTAACAAAAGATTGAGCTTTTTTGCTCATTTTTAATGCTGATGCAATTTTGAAGACGGGCAATTATGTTTTAAATCTGTTCCCGGCTCGACCGATCCCGGAGGTGAGATGATTGTGTGTGATTGTGAGGACAGATAGTTCCTTAATTAGCGGGATACTCCCATGTCTAATCTGCAGGCATCGCTGACTAATGTAATAATAACTGTTCGGTTAGGCAGCTAGAAATTTTACAAGATAGCAATTGTCTAGCGTCTGTTCAGCGGAGTTTGTTAGTCCGTAAGTGCAAAGTTTATAGATAAAGCTGTATGCGGTATTGCATCAATTGTCATCACACCAAATTTATTTGTCTAGTTCAGCCTTGTGATTTTAATGAAATAATGAAATAAATCCCTGCAAAAATGCACTATAATCTTATAAATAAGCCTCATTCACTGCTTTGATGTAGCATGTAGTCTTCCCTGAGGGGCAAGATAACAGAAGTTGCGTTCACGCGTACCTTCTTCCTGTTACAGAGGACAGTCTGTGGACGGTCTGTGGACAGTCTGTGGACGGTCTGTGGACTGAGTGGAGTAACGGTCTACCTTAGGGAACGGGCGCACTCATTGGAGAGAGTTAGGCTCACTCTGATTGGTCGTTTACGCGTACCTTCTTCCTGTTACAGTGGACGGTCTGTGGACTGAGTGAAGGAAGTGGTCTACCTGTGGGACCGAGTGCACTCATTGGAGAGAGTTAGGCTCACTCTGATTGGTCGTTTATGTGTACCTACCTTTTTTGTCTGTTACAGTTGACGGTCTGTGGACTGAGTGAAGGAAGTGGTCTACCTGTGGGACCGAGTGCACTCATTGGAGAGAGTTAGGCTCACTCTGATTGGTTGTTTATGTGTACCTACCTTTTTTGTCTGTTACAGTTGACGGTCTGTGGACTGAGTGGAGTAAGTGGTCTACCTGTGGGACCGAGTGCACTCATTGGAGGAGGAGAGAGTGCGCCGCCCCCGCACCCAGAAACGGGGGGAGGGACTGTGACGGCATGGTGCTGCAGTCTCAGAACTGCACGGACGGGCTGTGCATGCAGAGTGAGTATCGGCCTCCCTGCCTCCTCCTCCTCCTCCTCCTCCTCCTCTTCCTCTTCAATAATGCAGCCGTGCCGACTGTTTCCATCTATAAGCACCCTGCACCTCTGATCAGAAACCCTCACACACACACACACACACACACACACTTATACAGTCACACGCACACACACACACACACACACACACACACACACACACACACACACTCACACACACACACACACACTTATACAGTCACACGCACACACACACACACACTCACACACACACACACACACACACACACACTTATACAGTCACACACAAAGACACACACACACACACGGCATGTATGGGGGTGTGCAAGTATTTTAAGAGCATGATGTATGAATGGACTCCTGTATGTGTGTGTGTGTGTGTGTGTGTGTGTACATTGTGGGAAAGATGATAGCTTATCACCCAGAGTGTATTACTTTGTTTAAGGTATGCTATGCAGGATTTTTTTTAGCCTGTGTTATAATCAAAGATGTTGTCCTCCATCTTTAACCCCGCCCACTCACCCCCGAGTGCCCGACCGAGTCACAGACACTCAAATTCATTAGAAACTACCGGCGAATTTCCCCCATCAACTGCTCAGGACGGGACATCAGGCAACATCGGCTGCAAATAATTTGACAATTAGAAGGCCGGACATTCCGGTGAAAAACCCTGTGTGTGGCAGCCCTAGCTGGGTACCTAGAGGTCATGTGACAGGTCCAACTGAAAACAGGCCAGCTCTGCATCAGCTTTTCATCCCCTTGGTGAGCTTCAGCGGACGCCACCGAGGAAAAGCAATTCCAAAGTTAACTCTTGTTCTCGAATGAGACCTGTCAGCTCGTCTTTTTGTTTTGCTGTATCTGGGCCATTACAGTGGCTAGCTAGCTTTAGCAATGAACACTCTGTTGAAATCTGATCCCAAACCACAGGCTCTGTAGCCACACCCCCCCCCCCCTCCCCATGCAGAAACTAGTGCCACGCCCAGAAACGTCCCGAACATATTTTAGAATAACAAGTACGGGTAAAGGTACACAAATTCAGTGAAAGTGTGTAAAGACAGAAGTTGCCAGTGCATCATATGCATGGTTAGCATGGTTATTTTATTATTTTTTCAAGATAAAAATCCTGCATAGTATCCCTTTAAATGGAAATGAAATGTGTCAGAAAAGAAAACAATGTGCAGTTATGCCTTTCCACAAGATATAAATATCACATTCAGAGCACCGACTTTTAAAACTCCACACCACAATGTGAACTGCTGTAGGCAATTACTCAAGTCATGGCCTCTGCATCCAGGAACTATATATAAAATATGATGAATGATCATAATACGTTTTCACAGTGTATAATTGCCATGCTCTGGTGCTTACAGTGATTAGTAATTTTTTTTAGTTCAGATTTAAAGAGCACATGATTCAGCTTTTCAAATGAGAGGGAACAAAAAACAAAAAGAAAGAAAAATAACTGGCAAAGTAAAGTTGGAGAAAGACTTGCCTGCTGTTTTTCTTCACTTGCCAATTATATGTGTTGACAAGCAATTATATGTGTTGCTGCTCCACTTTTGCTGTATGAGTTTTATTTTTTATTCTGAAAATATTAAAAGAGGAAAAGGAGAAAGCCTCTTTATTCTCTGTAAGTCCATCTGTACTCACTTCATTAATCTCGAGTTCTACTCTCAAAAAACTGCACAAATATCCATAGGACCGTGGATTTTCTGCAGACAGAGAAAGGCTCTTTAGTGGATGCGTATTCCTGTTATGTTGGGGGAGGGAAAAGAGGCAGGGGTGGGCGGGTGGGGGGGGGGGGGGTTTGCAGGGTTCTACAGTTCCACAATCCATTCTGTCTTTCATTTATTATACATGGAGGTCTGCATGGGCTGGAAGAAATCTGAAACATTGGTGGCGAAGCCTCTCCCTAAGCTGAATAGAACTCTTCTGCTCTGAAACAGTGTTGACTGCTTATCTGTTAGCTCCTCTAGACCATTAGCAGGGCTGCCTATCTGTTAGCTCCTCTAGACCATTAGCAGGACTGCCTTTCTGTTATCTCCTCTAGACCATTAGCAGGGCTGCCTATCTGTTAGCTCCTCTAAACCGCTAGCTCCTCTAGACCATTAGCTCCTCTAAACCGCTAGTTCCTCTAGACCATTAGCAGGACTGCCTTTCTGTTATCTCCTTTAGACCATTAGCAGGGCTGCCTATCTGTTAGCTCCTCTAAACCGCTAGCTCCTCTAGACCATTAGCTCCTCTAAACCGCTAGTTCCTCTAGACCATTAGCAGGACTGCCTTTCTGTTAGCTCCTCTAGACCATTAGTAGGACTGCCCTTCTGTTGGCTCCTCTAGGCCATTAGCAGGACTGCCTATCTGTTAGCTCCTCTAGACCATTAGCTCCCCTAAACCGCTAGTTCCTCTAGACCATTAGCAGGACTGCCTATCTGTTAGTTCCTCTAGACCATTAGCAGGACTACCTATTTGTTAGCTCCCCTAGACCGTTAGCTCCTCTAGACCATTAGCAGCAAGTTACTGCTGCTGAGGGAACAGTCTAAACTAATTATTCTGACCACACAGTCAGGCATTATCTGCAAGTACTGTACCATTGGTGCTGTGTGTGTGTGCGCGTGTGTGTGTGTGTGTGTGTGTGTGTGTGTATGTGTGTGTGTGTGTGTGTGCGTGTGTATGCATTTTGATTTGAGAAAAATGTGGTGTAAATAACACAAGCCAGCACAGAGTATTTGACTGTAGATCAAGTTGATCATTTTCAAGCACACATTTGTTGAATTGTCTGCAATATCTCTTTGTCCACCATGCAAGGGGAAATGTTTAGTAAGCTCCAGTTAATGTTAATTCCTACATGTTGTAGTCGATGCAAATATTTACCTATTAATTATATGCATGGTACAGCCCTTACGGTGCAGTATGGCTGGGTTATTTTACCTTGTTCTTTTTGAGAAAACTACAGTATGAGTTTCTTCAAACCTCCTCTAACATAGTCACAACTGTGGTTAAAAGGCTACACTAGTCAAAATATTACATTTTATGTGTTATATGTGTATTCCAAGCAGCATACAGTAAGCCTGTTCAGCAAGCTCGTAGTTCTTCTGAAAAACAAAATCCACTTTTTTTCCATGAATAGCTCAGTAATCACTTAAGATAGCAGTAATCGTGTAGATTAACTCAAAAGCGTGCATCATTTTGAAAGTTTTGTTTAGAAACAGCTTACCCTCACAGAACATGTGAGCATGCTGGAAGGATTTATGTGTACCATCTGTTTGGTTTTGGTTCATTTTAGTTGTTCTATGTTTGCACTCAAACAGCACAATCTTAAAACCACCAAAATCTGTCGCTGTCTTGGTGATTCATATCAAGGATATTACATTAACAGCAGTAATTACAGAATCTACTTGGACTAACAGTAGCTGTGTGGACAGATTTAGACTCGGAAAATGCTCCAGAAGTGTTGTTAAGCTGTAGCAAGCAGAGCTGTTCTTGGCTGTGGCCTTGTGGGTGCACACAGAGTCTTGAATCACACAACTTTAAGTGGCACAAAACCACAAAGCCAATGTGTTTTCCAGTTGTTCCTCACCTTGGAATGAATCTTGCTAGCATCCAAATGACTGACCCTGGGGAGACAACTTCTCCTTTTCACTTTTAAGTCTTTTTTTGCTCCGATGTCAGAGTTATTGCTTTACTTTTCCCTTCTCCAGTGGATTGAGACCCAGTGATTGCAGACTGTCCGAAGAAAGTCTGTGATTTTACAATTTCATTGTGAACCCAGAGTGCATGAACACAGAGGTGTCCAAATTAATATTTTTCTGAAAAGGGCCAGTGTGGGTATAGATTTTTGATTTAGCTCAACACTTAGACACCGAATTTGACTTGTCATGGTCTTGATTGAAGACCATCGTTAGTTCATTAGTTGAATTAGGTGTCATAGTGCTGGGCTAAAGCAACAAAAAAACTTGCGCCTACACAGGGTCTTTTGAGATAAGATTGGACACCCCCAAAATAGGTAATATAATGGCAAAACACCAAACTACAGACTCTTAGGACTGAACAGTATTCCTTTGGAATTGCTGTACAATCAGATTTTTTGAAAATATTCTTGTAAAGGAGGTCAAATATTGCTGATCTGAATCTCTCAAGGAACTGACCCAGAATGTATGTAAGAAACAAGGACGTGCTGGTGATTCATTTATTTGAATTTATTTTTAGATCTTGTCGTTAATGATTCAGAATTTTTAGGCTGATATATAAATAAGCAGATATCATGAAGATAGGCTCTACAGGATAAACTATTTGTATTAAAAAAAAGGAAATGAATGTTCAATGTACCATGTTCATAGTTCAATGACATACCGTCAGCAGAGATTCGTTTGAGAACTGGAAAAACCGGTTTTGCCAAATCAAAAATGATTTTTATTGAAAAATGACTGACGTATTTTAATTAAAATATTTTTTTAATGAAACAATGCTGCAGATACTAGGAAAAAACACAGGAGTATGCTGATGAATTTGACACCGACGCTGTAAAAAAAAATGAAGCTTTTGCTCTCTGTGAGAAATCCATAGCAGGAACATTAGCTCTCCATTAGATTGATGAATAGTTTACCACAAATATAAAACCACATAATGATGCCGTATAGATTTAGGATCATTTCCCTGATTGATTATCTGTGACTAAACGGGGAGAAGACAGTCGTTTTCACTCTAACGGCTGCTCCGCGCGCATTCGGGAGAAATGCGTGTTCTCTAAAAGCTCATATTATTGCAGATATGATTACGAGTGTGACGTGTGCGGCATTAAACTTTCCAAGAAGAGGATTTTAGGGCGCCCTGCTGAGGTAACGTGTGCATTATATTTAGCACAGACTCTTCAGCTATTGTTCCCGTATTCGGTTGTTTATTGTGCTTTCTCAGAGAGTCTAAATCAGAGTGGCTGCTCATGTTGTTGCTCATTTGCTTAAACAAACATGTCATATCGGAGCAAATGACGATGTCGCTGCAACTGGTTTAGTCGGCATTTGGGCCTCCGTGCTTCACCTCAGCAATTGTGTGGATATTTGTTTGCTATTTGTTTGTTTTCCTTAATAGGATATGCACAAATGTTGGTTTAATGTGGATTTTTGCTTTAAAACCGATTGCCGCGTTTTGTGTAAACCCCATTACTGCAACCAAACAGCCCATTTGTCCAAATCAGAAAGCAACTTAACACAAGAAGCAAACCATTCGGGAAGAATAAACGCATTTTATTCATAAGTGCTCTTTTTTTTTTGGTACGCATTCAATTCAAAGGTACGAGCGAACCTGTGATATTCTTGATGAACGACTGCCCGCAATCAACAATGGCAACATTCGTTTGGCATTTTTCTGGGAAAATAAGATGTTTTTTTTTGCTTCTAGCTGTCGACACAAAGTTTTTCTGCGAGCCGGATGCTGGAAATGGTCTGACCTGAGATGGCTTCTGCGCGCCCCTCGTTCTCTTCATTCTGTGTGACGTCTTTGTTTAAGCGCGCACTGGTAACTCTGCTCTCAGACGGATGACACATTTCTTGACGTATTGATCTCGGGAAGGGGACCAGACATGCATCAACGCAGTACAAGGCCAGAGAACAGCCTGCTCATGTAACAATTTATTGTGTAGTTCCTCTATCCGAGTTCATGGAAACACCGACATACTTTAGTCCTCTAACATCCATTTGATACTGATTCTGAAGTCCTATTCATTTGTAGTTATATTATTATTATTTTAAGTATCATAAAACAAGTTTCCTCCCTGTTAAGTTGGATGATGTCACGCGTGCAGGTGTACAGTAAGGCACAGCTGATGTGTGTTGGGTGGAGCGTTTGATACTGTCTCCCCTGAGATGAATTGCTTGGTTGTTTAACCTGCGGACCCTGCGTGTTGCATATTCATCGTTCGTTTAAGCACCGTTTCGCGATGCAGAGGGGTCAGCTCGCATGAGCGCGGCTAAATAATAAATAATGTCGCAGCGTTTCTTCCCCGACCGTCATTCCCCTCCTCCCGCCTCCTCCTCCGCTCCATTTCACACTTAATTAAATGTGCGCAAACCCGCCATCTATCAAATACGTTTTTTTTTGTGCTGCCCATCGATTAATCCGCTGGTTTGTCGCACTGTACCGAATATAGTATATTGGCTTGTGTTTAACGTGCCCCCCCCCCCCCCCCCCCTTCTGGGCCTCTCTGTTCTGGAGCGCGTCTTTTGTGATTTAAGGATATTTTGCGAGTCTTAAACCCTTTGAAGAGTAGGTTTTTTGGAATGTTTTCATTTTTCAGAACTATCAGTGTTCTAGTCACTAGTCAGTGTTCTAGAACTCCACTGCTTTCAGTTTAGAGGTAGCGACTGTTACATCAGCATTATAATGTTCGGTTAAGATCACATATTTGTGGTTCCACACCTTAAAGGGCTAATAAATTGTGCTCTTTCAGGGCCTACTCTGTGAGCATTCTCTGCCCTACTCCCACACACAGTCACGTCCGAAAAGGCCAGTCCACGGTTTGGTGCTTATTTGGACTTTGGCATGGTCTCTGTTTTTGATTGTTCCTGTGGACCGAGTCTGGAGCTCTCTCACAGAATGAGAAGTGACCTTTTGGGCCTTCATCGCGGACGGGAATCCTCAGTAATGTCAGAGGGGGCTTATCATCACTACCTTTTCAATACTGGGCACCGGTGTGTTCACAGCAGCCAGCCCCCATACCCCCCCCCACCCCCCCTCCGACTACATCTACTCATGGATTCCCGCCAAATGCCAGACGATAGGCACTTGGAGCTGGGCCCCGTTCGTCAGACGGAAATCTAATTTGCTCAGTCATTCGTCGTAACAAATTGAAAATATCAGCTGATAGATTCTCTCTCTGCCTGCTGCACTCATAATGCGCTGCAGTTCATCGTTAATGCGGCTCGAGGCGGGAGAGAGGGATGTGCAGCGCCGATAAACACTTTTATAACCGTCATCCGCCCTGTTTCATCTGTGTGTGTGTGTGTGTGTGTGTGTGTGAGTGTGTGAGTGTGTGGGTGTGTGCATGTGTGTGCGTGTGTGTGTGTGAGTGTGTGGGTGTGTGTGCGCATGTCTGTGTGTGTGTCTGTGTGTGTGTGTGTGTGTGAGTGTGTGGGTGTGTGCGTGTGTGTGTGTGAGTGTGTGGGTGTGTGTGCGCGTGTCTGTGTGTGTGTCTGTGTGTGTGTGTGTGTGTGTGTGTGTGCGCGTGTGTGCGTATGTGTGTGTGTGTATGTCTGTGGATGTGTCTGTGTGTGTGTGCGTATGTGTGTGTGTGTGTGTCTGTGTGTGCGTGTGCGTGTGTGTGTGTGTGTATGTGTTTGTGTGAGTTTTATTTGATTTTAATTTCTCCCTCCCCTCTCTTCCCCAAGGTTCTGTGTATCAGATGTCTACTGAGCCTAAACCCCCGAGTGGTTTTGGATTTCCATGTGAGTTCTCATCATTTTATTTTGGTTCTTTTTTTTCTCATTTATTGTCTGTCTCTGTCTCCACTTTTTCTTTTTTCCCCACCGCTAATTGTTTCCTTTCTGAACTCTGTTCTTTTCTCTGAGTCTGAGCGTGTCTGGTGCTGTCTCCTCACCCGGCCCCTCGACACGCTGCTCCTCTCCCCTCTCTAACACTTATCCTCTGCGTGTTTCTGAGCGGGGGGGTCCGCCATGTTGGAAGCATGGCGCCATTCTTTCTTGCTCTCTGCTCTCTGACAGGCGGGAGTGTCTCACTGGAGCATTGCTGAGAGTCTTGTCAAACCCGTTCATTTTACGGTTAAAGTTTGTAACATAGCAAAAAGTATGAAACAGCTGAAATGTATACAATTATTTACAGGGAAACACTGTAATACATTTAACGTGTGTTAGATATGCAGCTTGCTACCCTATGCTTAACATATTACTATTGGCCGGGAGGTGGTGAAACAAAGGTGTGACCATCGACTGTCCAATCAGATGCCTTTAAGAGCTACGATGAGCCAATTGCTTGACGTGGCATGTCCCAAAATCAATCCCTGAAGTATCAGGCCATGTAGGTACTAAGGCAGCGCACTCTCCTCTCGTTGGCTCGATCGGCAAGTCTGGGCCAATCACAGACGAGCGTGTGTGAGTGATGGGTGATGCTCTACTGCTTTGGCTCGTTGGACTCAATCTGCAGAGCGGACGCAGGACTGCAGGACTCCATAGGTAGAGATTGAGAGTTGAAGGTTCCTCTGGCGTGTTCCTCCCGAATCACTGGGGGTGATTGGCGGATAATCAAACCCAGCCCCCCAGCCCCCCTACCCCACCCCTGCTCTGCATAAAGCCCAGGTTGCCTAATTAGGCCACAGGCTCATCAGTGAGATCAGACGCTCGCCTAATCACGACCAGGTCTCCTGTTCATCACAGGAGCACTGCTTCCATACACACCAGACCTTCTACTCTTTCTTAAACCTTAGAGGTGGAGGTGTGGATCAGGCAGGACAACCTGACTGTGTGTCAAACAGGCCTTTCATTATTATTTGTGTTATTTGACACAGCACTGAGACGAATGGTTCAGTGGAAATGACAGAAGACAATGCTGGTTTGTCGCACTTCAGTTGTCTGTGCTGGCAAAAAAATAAAAAACATTAAAAAAACTGGGCTGGTCTTGGGTGATCAGGAAGGACAGGTAGGTTGAGTGCGTGGGTCAGGTGTCCTCTGTTCTGGGTCAGAGGTCAGTCTGCTGGAAATTGATTCGTGAACCAAGGTGATTGACTCCTCAAAATGTGTCTCGACTGAGGGTTATGTGAAGACAACCTCTCACCCCCCCCCCACCCCTCCCTCCCCCCTTAGTCATGGGATGAGACCTGTTTTCCTCAAGACTTATCTTGTGACCAGGTAACAGGGAGAGCCTGCTGCTGCCAATCATCTCATAATGACCCTCTAATTACATTACCATGCCGATGTTCTTGTGAATGGAGAGTGAGAGCGCGCCTACGGTAAATACTGCCCTCCTGTGGCGGACGAATGCATTTCATCTTCAGACCTGCACCATCATAGAGCTCTGAGATAGAGCATGTATGGCTCTGGTACTGGGAGTCAGCTGCTAGATTTTAAGAGTTAAGCTCTTTTTGGAGGTAATTGAGGGTCTACTTGAGGGGTCTGTTTTTTTTGTTTTAAGAGGATGCACATGTTTTCAGGAAAAGAAAAGCCCTTTATTACAGATTTAATGACTTGCTGAACTTTTTGTGGTGAGTTAATTATGTATTCTGTAAGAGGATTGAACTGTCTTTGGGAGTAGAACAGCTGGATTGCCTGTGAAATGTACCTGTCCTCTGTTTAGTGGTTTGATGGTAAGATGTAAGTGGCTGTTGAGAATAAAATATGGATTCTCCTTCACTTCCCGCTGGAGAGCACTTTAAGTGGCCGTCTATTTTATGATGTACTGTTCTTAAATGCTTACACCATCTGAACGAGTGTAAATAGTTTCTGATAGAAATCGAAATTTGATTATTTACAGAGTGGAAATTTTACTTGAAAACCATGTCAGTATAGAGATTTATTTCAGTTATTATTTCGTTAAACAAACACAGCCACAAATGACGCTGTGTTTTTACCCTTCGATAATGCTAATTAAAGCTTGTGCGACATACTCCCAGTGTTTCAGAACTACGGACAGCGAAGGGTGGAGATTGACTGAGGCGTTGAAAGCAACATGGAGGCTCAAGGGGTGGCCAGTTTGTGTGGTTCAGTATAATTCGATCAATCAATCAAACTGTATTTATGTAGCGCATTTCACAAACAGTTGTCACAATACGCTTCACAGACAACCCTGGCCTAAACCCCCACAGGAGCAAGCCTAAAGCAACAGTGGCAAGGGAAAACTCCCTGTGGCAGATGGGAAGAAACCTGGGAAGGAACCAGGCTGAAGGGGGAGACCCATCCTCCTCTGGTCAGCTCAGGGTGTAGATTGGTGACCAATATGGTCAGTCAGTCAGTCACTGTTTATGCTGATCAAACTGGCGTGAGCTAAATGACACAGTCCTGAGGGGGCGGCCCAGGTGATGGGCGGGGCCGGGTGGCGGCCCAGGTGATGGGCGGGGCCGGGGGGCAGGGAGCAGCAGGCGGCGACAAAAGAGGGGCTGGCCGGGGGTGTGGGGGGGGGTCCAGACCACAGCATTCTCGAAATTTGGGGCAAAAGCCCCCCCCCCCCAACTTTCAGAACAATTAATTCCTTACAGTTTAGTAAATATGGACCGGCGCTTTATTCCATGCAGGGAAGGCTTTTCCTATATTCCAGCCCCTGGCAAGTGATTAGTAAATTTAGTCCACTGCTCTCTCTCCAGTACAGACATCTGCGTCCAGCGCCTCTCGTTTGCAGAAATGGGTTCTATTCTTTTTATAATTATAGGACCGGTCCCAGTGACCACATCTTCCCCCGTGTTCTCCCGCGCCCCGCCTGTCCGTCCGGTCCCCGCATTGTTAAGATGTCAGTGCGCTGGCAGCGAAAGGGGGATTAATTGCAGTCATTACCATCAAATCTCTGACAGCTTCCAGTTCTCCAGAATGTTCCGAGCCAGGCTGTAATGAGGGCCTGTCAGAGCCTCTCCCTCACCAGCAGCGCGTCTCACAGAATGTGCTGATGGAGCCGGAAAAACAACGAAGAAAGACATCTAATGTGATCTGTGAAGCGAGAGGAAGAGAGGGAGAAAGAGAGAGAGAGAGAGAGAGAGAGAGAGAGAGAGAGAGTGAGAGAGAGGGACAGAGAGAGAGATCGACAGAGGGAGACAGAGAAAGCATGTGAGAGAGAGAGGGAGAGAGTGAAAGACAGACAGAAAGAGTGAGACAGACAGAGAGAGAGCGAGAGATAGAGCGCATGAGAGAGAGAGCATGCATGTGAGAGAAGGAGAAAGAGAAATAGAGAGTGCGTGAGAGAGATAGGGAGAGAGAGGGACAGAGAGAGAGAGCGAGAGATCGGCAGAGGGAGACAGAGAAAGCATGTGAGAGAGAGAGGGAGAGAGAGTGAAAGACAGAGACAGAAAGAGTGAGACAGACAGAGAGAGAGCGAGAGATAGAGGAGGGGAGAACGAGTCGAGAGGGCGGGTGAAAGTGTCCACGGTGTGACGTGTTTGTAAATGTTGGCAGCAGTTTTGTTGAAAGCCTGACACACCGTTAAGCAGCTGAATTCTCCCGTTGGTGAACATGGCTTTTTAATGGCATTAATGTTTTTCCGTATCGCCATTTGGGGCCAGACTGTTTTTCTCATTCGTCATTAAGGTGATTCATAAAGCAGGTGTGATGATTAGGAATATGACCTGTTTTAGGCAGGTGAAGACATTACAGGCGTATCATAAATCACTGAGACGTTTTATCATTTGTTGTGGCTTAAATGGAATCATGGGGAAAAAACAGCAGGTTGATTAGATTTTTAAAATCATTTTTAAATTGTTATTAAGTTATAAATAGTTTACATCGCTGATGATGCTTTGCGATGGACTGGCAGCCTGTCCATAGTGTATTCAGGGTGTATTCCTCTCACCCAGTGCATGCTGGGATAGGCTCCAGTCCCCCTGCAACCAACCAGAAATAAGAGGGTTAGATAATGGATGGATGGATGATGTCTTGCTTTAATTTGTGTGTATTTGCGTACCATTTCACCACTTGGAGCACAGCTAAATATTTTAAAGCTATTTTGACATATCCTTATTCGTACAGCCGTCACTTTTTGCAATTTAAAACAGCTTTTGACTTTCTTTTTTTTTGCGAGATTGAAATCAAGCAGGTGTTGTATTGTATTTCTGTGTTGCTGTTTTTAAAACATACTTGTACTTGTTTCTTCAAATTAGGCAGCAGTCACCTCTGTGACCTCAGAGTTAAATCAGAGCTCAAATACAGAGTTGAAGTGCAGAGTTAAATCAGAGTTCAAATGTAAAACTGACTGTGACCTGCAAATGCGGGCACAAACTGCCTTGCCCACAGAAATTCAACATCAATCCATGACCATTTCCTGATATGCGATCACCAACAGGTACAGCCTGGTTTAAAAAGAACTGCATTAAAAGGAAAGAGAAGAAAAAAAACAAGAGCAAAGTCAAATGCTGTAGCGAGAATACTTGTCTTCTACTACCCTGCACCTGAAAATAGTCTTTAAACACTGCCCGACAGAATCTCTTCAGCCTGTTCACTTTTAATTAAGATCGGTCGGTGCTGAAGGATGTCTTCCTGGGTGTATCAAAGATCCCTCCATCCTGCTGGCTGCCCGCGCCTGATCAGCAGATTTCAGCTCTGCAGAAGATTGGCCACGCGTTAGCGCTTCTGCTGTTAGCGACAGCTATGTGTACTGTAGTGATGTTTTTTTAAATGTGGGACTCAGGATTCACCTGTTGATTTTTTATTATTTATTTTTAAATTTATTTATTTTATGTGTGTACTGGGACAGGGACAATGCTCACAGATCAGTATTTTCAGCAGAGGTGTCCATGTAAGAGAGGTGAATATAATAAGCTGTCTTTTCATCTGTAATCCCCAACCAGGTGTAAGAACAGGCTAAAGCAAAACCACACATTACACAAACTGTGACATCACAACAGCAGACAGGAACACAGCCATTTGAAGCAGACCAAAGTGCATCTGATGTCACATGTGCTTTACAAATATATCATATGAAATTACATGTAATAGCAGCACAGACCATTCACATATAATCACATCACAGTACAGACCACCAGGTATAGCCGCATGAACACTAACAGTACAGACCACCAGCTATAGCAGCAGAAACACTAACATTACAGATACCGTACAACGGTGGTTTCAGGTGGCCTGGTACTGACCCGGTCTTGCCCCCCCCCCCCCCCCGCAGCCGCGCCCAGCTCGGACGATGTGGCGCTCTACGTGGGCGTCGTCATCGCCGTCATCATGTGCCTGCTCATCTCCGTCATCGTGGCGCTCTTCGTCTACCGCAAGAACCACCGCCGCTTCGACTCTGACATCATCGACTCGTCCGCCCTCAACGGCGGGTTCCAGCCCGTGAACATCAAGACGGCTCGGACAGGTGAGTCAGGGGTCAGGTGAGTCAGAGACAGGTGAATCATTGACAGGTGAGTCAGAGACAGGTGAGACAGGTGAATCATGGACAGGTGAGTCAGAGGCAGGTGAATCATGGACAGGTGAGTCAGAGACAGGTGAGACAGGTGAATCAGGGACAGGTGAGTCAGAGACAGGTGAATCATGGACAGGTGAGTCAGAGACAGGTGAATCATGGACAGGTGAGTCAGAGACAGGTGAATCATGGACAGGTGAGTCAGAGACAGGTGAGTCGGGGACAGGTGAGTCAGAGACAGTTGAATCAGAGACAGGTGAGTCAGGGGTCAGAGACAGGTGAGTCAGGAAGTGAGCTCACCTATGTGATGTCATACACACCTGAAAAGCGATGCCTCAGTGGATGTGTGAAAGACATCGCCTCCTGCGTCTGTGTGTGACAGAAAGGTCAGGAACCACAGGGAAGCCAGCTTTGAAATAAGACTTGAAACCTGATTCCTGGTTCGTTGTAATTCTGATATTAGCGGGTACCTTTCTATTACAGTGTCGCAGGAAGTTTAATTTAGGGAGCTGCGCAGGAACTGCTTCAGCTGCAGACTTTTTGGCAGCGGGGTTTCATTAAGTCCTGTATCTCGCGGTCAGCAGTAGTGCAATTAATCATTCTCTCAATGCGAAATATTGATTTTTCTTTTTTAATGTAGCAGTTTTGAAACCTTATAAATTAACACTAATGGAACGGCTCTTTCTTTGTCGAGGCTGCCCTCTTCCTCCTCTTCATCTTCACTCCGAGAGCCAAAGACCATTCGTACTCTTTCATGGCTCTCATTTTCTGGCGAAGTTTTCCGCGTAATGAGGTCAGAGAAAGAGAGCCAGCGCTGGTCGTCACGTCGCAGTCGCGCTGTTTCAGAATCCCATTATCTGCGCGTGTGGAGCGAGCTCACATTGAGCAGTCCTGGTATCGAGCAGGTCCACTCTGATTACTTTGGCACCGAAGTGCAGGATCTTAAAAACCTTTGTCTCTGAACTTGCCTGTTCCCTGCCAGTGCTGCAGGCTGCCTCTTCCCTCTGAGGAGAACTACGGGATTTGCTTCCGGAATGTTCTGTTGCTTGGAGATAGATTGACAGGAAAACTCCCTGCTGCTCTCCTGCTCAGGAGCACTGATAAGGGGGGGGAAATGGGAAAGTTTTCAGGGGCCTTAGGGCCCAAGAGTGGACAGCAATATTGGCAAGGTGAGTGGGTGTGTGGGGGGGGGGTGGGATTTGCCAGCAGATTGGGGGGGGGGGCTGATTGGGGAGTTTGCTGGTGGGACTGATCGTTTAAAAGACTAAACAACATAAAAGCGCCTGAGTCATCTGAGTTCTCTTTCCCAAATACGGGACACAACTCAACAAAGTGGGCTTAAATGGCCAGACTTTGTTGCTTTGGGGGGGGGGGGGCGGTGTTGAAGAAGTTGTTGGCCGTTTCTTGAAGTGCGTGCTAGCCGTACAGACACCTGTAGAGCGTGAGAGGGAAAAGAGAGAGAGAGCAGGAATGAGAGCAAGAGGGAGAAGGAAACAAAGAGAGAGAGAGGAGGGGGGTGAAGGGGGAGTCGGTCTCAGACTTACCTGCGCGTGGTTTTTGTCTGTGGGTGACGGCAGCCAGACATGGGGTCAGCTGTAAGGAGCAGAACCCCCTCTCTGGCCCTCCAGCTATTCACGCCGCGCTTGTCTGACAATGGCCTGATTGCTTTAGAAATGGAAATGAGCCGCCAGCCTCTCAGCGCACCGCACGCAGAGAGAAGGTAAATATTAATCACAGCCTGTTTGGTGCTCCGCTGGCCTGTACCACCGCTGCTGCTGGCACTGCTCTGCGGATTCTGATTGGACGTGTCGTCTGGTACAGCTTGTTTTCCTGTTTCACAAGCTGTCCTGAAAGTGTATTACCCAAGACACCTGAAGCACCTTACACCCCCTGTCTTACACGAACGATCTGTCGATAGTTTATGCGACTTTTTAAAATTTACATGGAAGCGTTCAGGAGGTGCTCTTATTCAGTGGCTTTCAATTCAGTGCATCTAACAATAAGAAAAGTACTATACCTGGAAATTTGATTACATTGCAAGCAAATCCGAGTGAATTGTAAGCATGTCTGTGCGAACAAATATTTAAATTATTATTTTTGATCACTCAGAATAAAGCCTGCAGTTATCCCTACACAGTGGAATGATGGGTGTTAAATCGCCTCTGACAGAGTGCATGTGGTCCCTGCTGGATTCGTACGTGCTCTGCTGGAGGTGAATTAAGGCTGAGCGTTTCAGTGTGGAGGCGGGCTTGATGGGTTTCATTTTAGGGAGTGATGGGAGAGACATATTGATGGCGAGCGGTCCCTCCACTGTCCCTCCCGCTCGTGTGTGAGTCTGCGGCTCCACGTGGGGGGGGGCCCTCCCCCCTCCAGTCATTTCCTGTCATGTTTCGGCGGGGCGGGAATGTGTCCCCTGAGCGGGGCGGCCTGCTCCCCTTACTGCTCGCCTTCCGCCCCGCGCGTCCGATGTCCCGTGCGTCCGATGTCCCGGCACTGACGGAGATATTCGCCAAGATCGCTTCCTGTATCTGCTCAGCGCAGCTATGGGCGGAAGCCTCAGAGGCTGTCTGTCAGCACGCGTGGCGCGCCCCCCCCCCCAGGCGCCCCCCCCCACACCCCACGCCTCTGAAGCTGTGTGTAATTGCTAGGGGAACCAGGAGCGCTGGGGCCGGTGTAATAACTCACGCAGCACGCGCTGCTCAGCCGTGAATATCCCGCGTTATAACTCTCTACACAGGAGCTGTCAGAGGGGGATAAATCACCCGAGAGGTAATGTGGGGCGACGGGCTTTCGCTTAAATAATAAACGGGCCGTTCCTCTGTCCGCAGCCGACCTCCTGGCCACCTCGCCCGACCTGACCTCTGCGGCCGCCCGGTACCGCGGGCCCGTCTACGCCCTCCACGACGTTTCGGACAAGATCCCCATGACCAACTCGCCCCTCCTGGACCCGCTGCCCAACCTGAAGATCAAGGTGTACAACTCCTCGGGCCTGGCCACGCCCCAGGAGGACCCCGGCGATTTCGGCTCCAAGCTCTCGCCCAAGGTCACGCACTCCCTGCTGGACGGCGAGGCCATGAACCTGCGCAGCCAGAGCCTGGCTCGAACCCGCGACCCCTCCTGCACCGCCTTCGGCTCCTTCAACTCCCTGGGGGGGCACCTCATCGTGCCCAACTCAGGTGGGGTTTTTGGGGGGGGGGCAAGGGTGGGCGGGCAGTGTTTACATGTCAGGCCAGTGTGTACTTACTCATTACAGGGGTTCCTGTGAATGACTCTGGAGCCCCAGAATGACGCTGGGGGTGGGGGTGGGGGGGGTAGGGGGGGTTGGGGGGGGGCGTGTTTCTCTGAATGAATGACGCTAAGCTCTCTAGCAGCTCAGCTCTCTCTGGTTAATGGCGTATGACTCTCCTAATAGAAGGTGTGCTGCACGCTGCACAGAAGAGCATATTCACACAGTCACACACATTCATTCAGCAAGATGTGGAGCAGGTTAGGGAGAGTAACCACGCTGGTCATTAATAATCTGGACATGTTCCTTGATCCGTCCTCTGCATGTTCAGCACACATACACAGACATGCACACCCAGAAACGCACACATACATACACACACAAATACACATATGCACACAAATACACACACATGCACACCCAGAAACACACACATACACACACACACACGAATACACATATGCACACATGCACACAAATACACACACGCACACCCAGAAACACACACATACATACACACACACAAATGCACACACACATACATACACATGCACACAAATACAAACACATACACACACATGCACACCCAGAAACATACACATACACAAATACACACACACATACATACACACACAAATACACATATGCACACAAATACACACACATGCACACCCAGAAACACACACATACATACACACACACAAATACACACACACATACATACACACACACAAATACACACACATATGCAGACATGCACACACACACACACACACACACACGCACACACACCCACAGCTCTCTGCTCAGAAACAGCAAAACAGCAGTCGGGCCATCGCTAGCATATTTTCCCAGCTTGCTCTGGGCTGGAGGTCGTTAGCGGGTTTTGGAGTTAGCGGGTGGACCTGTGGGCCACTCGGGCTTTGCTGTGATTGCTATAAACTCCAGCGTGTTTACGCACAGCAGGGCAGACAGCGTGTGACCGAGACACAAGTCTGCTCAGAACCGCTATAATGAACCTCGTGCTCGTCTGCTGGCTGTTCCTTCATTTCCTACACAAACTCAGGCTTGCAGGTACGCTGGATGGGGTTTGAGCCGTTAGCTACCCGCTCCCCGGTACAGTGAAGGGAACTAATTCGGCACAGAGGGGGCTGTCTCTTTAAATCAGCGTCACAGTCCTGTTCTAGGCCGCCGATAAGAGAACAGATTTAACAAACAGACCACTTCGCTTTGTTGAGCTGAGGCCCGAAGGCCTGAAGGCTGTTATTTCTGAGAGCTGTTTCTGAGAGATGCTTAATGCGTTTTTACTTTATTTTACTGACGCTCGGGGTGTGTGAAGGATGTGCCTTAGCCTTCTCAGAAGCTTTTTCTGTCTTTTTTCTTTTTTATTTTTTTTTTTGCTCATTGACGCAACTGTGGATTATAAAAGATTACTTTCTCTTGACTGATCTTTTTTTGCCTTTTCATTTTGAAGTGAAATTACCAAAAATTAGGCCCCAGTAAACTTGCCGCAGCATAACATCGGTGCATTAGTAGAGCGAACGCCTGTCCATTAACCAGATCTGGAAGCAGACGTCCGTCTACTGAATGAGTGAAATTCTGTTGCTGGAAACTATAGCAACGACGGACTCTGACTTCATCATTTCTCAGCAGTTATATATTTCTGTCAGTTTACTTTGTCCATGTGAAAATTATTTTCAGGAATTTAAGTTTTGACTTTTCTGCTATTTGGTTTTATGGATATGGTTTTACTCCACTGGGTGCATTAAATAAGTAATAATAAAAGCAGGCCAAAAGCTTGAATCATATAATTTTTTTGAGTGTAATGGTGAAGAATAGGCACCACCATTCAGAGTGACGGTTCTTGTCATTGTGAGGAAAGAATGGGGGTTTGCTTGTTCTAATTTTATTGTCATTCCCCTGTTCCGGAAGCATCCATTTCCCATTAACTCATTAAAATTCCCGCCCTTCTCCGCACGTTCCCTTGGCAGACTGCCCCAGAGGAGCGGAGGAACTCATTTAAAATAGTTCTAGCCTATATCTGCCACATTAGAGTATGGATTTGACGTGCTGCGTGCCTGGACTGCGGAAGGGGCTGAGTGTTGGCACGCAGAAGACGGGCTCAGGGAAATTAGCGCGCTCTCGCTCTCTCTGTTGGGGTGAAAACCTCGGCCCTTCTGGTGAAAGTAAAATGAGGGACCAGAGCCTCCTCGATTCCTTTGAGCCTTAACCCGGTACAAAGAATTTTAGATGACCCCACTCACGTTTCGCTTCTAAAACAAACAGAACATCCAACCCGTTGATGCCCGACAAACTTTTAAATGAGTGTCATAAAAAGGGGGAAATATCTAATGTCTCAAATGTGTGCTAAGTTACCTTTTTATTTCTGTTTTATGCCACCTTTTAATGTCCAACAAATTCCTGGGAAGATGTTATTAAAGACAGATAATAAATCAGTTTTAATACATTGATCTGCATTTAATGTGATTCAGGCACTTATATGGAGTGGCCACTAATTTCACAGCTACTTAAGCCTTATTACAAAAAAGAGCTTCAAAAGAGTGAGCGAGAGAGAGAGAGGGAGAGAGAGAGGGAGAGGGAGAAAGAGGTTGTAATTTGTACTGTGAGAAAGCTACCTGTGAAAACCTTGTTTTGAACTTTGAAACTAGTGAAATGTAAAGTATGTATTTAGACACACACCTGACATTTTACTGAACGCAAGACACTGCATGAATTTGTAGTTGGAGTTTAAAGGGTTTGAATGCTTTAAATACAAGCCCTTCGCTGAGCGCTGCACAGCGTGGGGGGGCGGTGTCCTGAATGCTTCTGGCTGTGAGGACCTGACAGCAGCGTTTTCTCTTCTTTTGTCTCTGGAAGGCGTGAGCTT
Source organism: Anguilla pacifica (assembly GCA_039654925.1). Taxonomy (NCBI): domain Eukaryota; kingdom Metazoa; phylum Chordata; class Actinopteri; order Anguilliformes; family Anguillidae; genus Anguilla; species Anguilla pacifica. The sequence continues at coordinate 1,502,780 of CM077297.1, read as the reverse complement.
GCTGGTGCCGGCGGGAGCCGTTCCCCAGGGCCGGGTGTATGAGATGTACGTGACCCTGCACAGGAAGGACAGCATGAGGTACAGACCCTGGAGCACTGACACAGTACAGACACAGTACAGACCCTGACACACTGACACAGTACAGACCCTGGGGCACTGACACAATACAGACCCTGGGGCACTGACACTATACTGACCCTGGGGCACAGACACAGTACAGACCCTGGGGCACTGACACAATACAGACCCTGGGGCACTGACACTATACTGACCCTGGGGCACAGACACAGTACAGACCCTGGGGCACTGACACAATACAGACCCTGGGGCACTGACACAATACAGACCCTGGGGCACTGACACTATACTGACCCTGGGGCACAGACACAGTACAGACCCTGGGGCTCTGACACAGTACAGACCCTAGGGCACTGACACTATACAGACCCTGGGGCACTGAGAATGTACAGACCCTAGAAAACTGACACAGTACAGACCCTGGGGCACTGACACAGTACAGACCCTGGGGCACAAACATAACACAAGATCATCTACACAGACCCTGGGGCACAGACACAACACAATCTCATTTATACAGACCCTGGGGCACAGACACAACACAATCTCATTTATACAGACTTTGGGGCACAGACTCAACACAATCTCATTTATACAGACCCTGGGACACAGACACAACACAAGATCATTTATACAGACCCTGGGACACAGACACAACACAAGATCATTTATACAGACCCTGGGGCACAGACACAACACAAGATCATTTATACCAGACCCTGGGGCACAGACACAACACAATGAAATTTCTAATTTCCAGCTTCCTCATTCAGGGCAGTCTGTGCCACAAAAGTGCCACAAAAACTAATTATGATGGAAAAATAACTCCCCTCCATCTCCGAACCCTCTGTCACACAACCCAACAATTATGTCTGCAGATAGAAAATGTCATTTTTCATTTTAGTCTGGAGAATTGAATGAAAATTCAACTGTCTCCCAGAGACAGACATTTTAAAAGTGTGCTATTGTCCGTAAAATGCTGAAAAGATATCCTCTGTCTGTAACTGTGTTTCATTTTTAAGGTGTGAGGTCACAAATATGTGATTAGAATGTTCTTAGCTGAACATTCTACTGCTGATGTAACAATCACTACTGGTGACTGAAAGCAGTGGAGTTCTAGAACACTGACTTAGAACTTTGAAATAAAAAATAAAAAAACATTCCAGAAAACCTACTCATCAAATCTAGGAAAAGGAAGATTCACATGAAGTCACTGCTCATTCTCGGCAGGATGAAGAATGATCCCGGAAGTACAGAGAGTGTCATACCGCTCAGGCCTAAGCTCCCTCTCCTCCCTCTCCTCCTCTCTGCGATCCTTAGGCCTCCCGTGGAGGACGTGCAGACGGTCCTGAGCCCGGTGGTGAGCTGCGGGCCCCCGGGGGCCGTCCTGTCCCGCCCTGTCATCATCACCATGCACCACTGCGCCGAGACCGACAGCCAGGACTGGCACATCCAGCTGAAGAGCCAATCAGAGCAGGGCCAGTGGGAGGTGAGCGATCTGATTGGACCAGAGCCGACCACTGGTGTAAAACACTCCGTACCCCTGGTACTCGTATCACAGTCATACAGGGAGTCAGCTGTGAATACCTGGGAGAAAGGAAAGCCAGAGCCAGTTTCGGTTTTGAGGGGCAGATTTGGTTTTGAGGGGCAGATTTGGTTTTGAGGGATGGATTTGGTTTTGAGGGATGGATTTGGTTTTGAGGGCTAGATTTGGTTTTGAGGGCAATATTTGATTTTGAGGGGCAGATTTGGTTTTGAGGGCAATATTTGGTTTTGAGGGGCAGATTTGGTTTTGAGGGATGGATTTGGTTTTGAGGGTCAGATTTGGTTTTGAGGGCCATATTTGGTTTTGAGGGGCAGATATGGTTTTGAGGGGCAGATTTGGTTTTGAGGGATGGATTTGGTTTTGAGGGGCAGATTTGGTTTTGAGGGATGGATTTGGTTTTGAGGGGCAGATTTGGTTTTGAGGGGCAGATTTGGTTTTGAGGGTCCCATTTTGTGTATCCATGCTCTATGAGGTCATTTAGGGCCACAACCATCCAACCATGTCATTTATGTTGGAGCAGCTTGGGGCAACTGCAGCATTCCTGTCCAGGGTTACAGAAATCACAGGCCGCACTGGGCTGAGTTCTCGTTCTTCACTTTCACTGTGGCTGCACCGCCACCTCATCCTCAGAGAAAGAGAGAATGGGCATGGAACCAAGACAAACCGGGCGGGGACTAGAAAAACTTTTATACTTTCTCATGTGATGGCACCATTTGTTCATAATGATGGAGTGAGAGAGAAACGGGGACAGGAAAGGGAAAGGGGGCTGCTGCATGCTTTTGTGGGCTCACCTAAACGGAGCAGCAAACTTAATTAGAGAAGGAGGATCACCTGCTGGTATCAGACCAAACTTCCTCTGACTCCTCCTCTGTGAGTCTGCATGAGCTCTGTCTCCTGAGGCCCCCCCCCCATATCTGTTTCTGGTTTCCATGCCAACTTCTGGCCGTAATTACTTAATAATAGTAATTAATGTGATGGTTTCACCTGTAACACATAGTATATCTGTGAGAATTGCACAGTATGTCTTTGTAGAATGTAAATTCATCATTGAAAGGCTGAGCATCGGCATGGCAACTGCACTGCCTCGTTCGGAGCTGAAAAGGATGCAACGTCCTTAAATTTTCTGAAATGTTTCCAAAGACAGCTGTGGTGCGATGGTGAATACTGTTATTATGGTTTCATGCTGTGTCTGAAAAATAGAAATAAAATAAAAAATTTCCACCGGAGCAATTACTCTCCTTCCCTCCAATCAAAAGCGAACCAAAGAGCAGCACCTAGCCGAGAGGCTAATCTCAGCCATTTTCCAGCAATTTCCCAGTGATTTCCCAGAGATTTCCCCCGTTGCTGAAAACACAAATCCAATCTACATGAGCGACATTATTCAATGCCGTGGTTCAGGAGGCATCGAGTGCCCCCAAACAAATAATTCAGGAGAAGTGTCAAAAAATAAATGGTGTTGTGAATCATGTGAGTTCCCACAACAGAAAAAAAGCAGCAAACCGTGAAGACAAAAAAAAAGAAAACAAACGCCTTTGAATCAGAACCACCCCCAAAGAGATTATTTGGAGCAGTGTGGCAGACCATAGAACTTCTGTGTCGTGTCCTGTGCTGATAAAAGCATAGAGGACCAACAGACCAGCTTCCTGTTTCACCGCATGCAGGTTTCTCACCTCCCCTTTCAGACCTGAACTGCGCTGAACTGAACTGAATTACATTACACTGAATACCTTTATTGCATTTTCTGCAATGGCCCATTTCTGAGGCTCAACACCGCCACATGAAATCAGGTGATAAATCACGTGGAATGAAGACGGTGAACTGTTATGGCCCTCACCGTGTATGTAATACACTACGGGTCGCAACCTTAAAGTGGGTCAGGACCTAAAGTGGGCCATAGGAGTGTGTGAGGTTGGCCCCGGATTGAGTCTGCAGTCTGCTAGGCTGCGCGAGTATGTGTATTTCATAGGTACCTGAAAGGTCTTAAATTTTTAATTTGGGTGCCGATATTAAAAAGTTTAGGAACTTGTGTCCTAAACTAGAGTCCCGTTTAGTCACGGGCTGGGTGACTCACTGCTGGGTTACAGCCTTATCTGTGTGGCAAATACGTGAGTATTTCTGTCACGAGTCATCGCCTTCATACTAACTATGTCCTGATTCTGCGTATGACGGATTATCTCCGAAGTACAGATCGCGAAGTGTGAGTGCGAAATGACATTTTCTCATAAACACATGCAAAATAGCTGAGCCCGTCTGGCACCCAGGGTGTGTAAAGGAAGAAATTCACCAAAGGTTGTGTAGAAATTTTCAGGAGACTCTGAAAGTGCACTCCGTGTAGTTTCGTTCAAAGACTAACATCTATAAACGACTTGTTATTACTGAAACATTTTTTAATGTGTGTGCACCCCTGTTTTTTCTGGTGCACGTGTGTCCCGTAGAGTAATAAGCGCCAGTATGCATTTATGCACGCCTCGCTCCTCTGACAGCACTGACATGAAACATCCGCATGTATCCTGTCCCGATGGGGCTTCATACTGTAGGCGCGGAAGTAAAAGCAGGAGAATATGAGGGGGAAATAACCCAGGGACTCGCGGTATCACAGGTCTGTGTGCGGTGCATGAAGTCTTTAATCATAAATAGTCCCAAATGGGGTTGTTAAAATACTGGAAAAGAGCTTCCATGCGTTTGGAAATGCGACGCTGATGGGCGCAAACTAGCTGGGTGCTGCATGCGGTGAGAAAGAGCTCCTCGCGCTTGGGTTTATTTTAAATGAGAAATAAATGGCTGTTGAACTCCGGTTTCTTCTTTTCTTTTTTGTTCCTTAAAGTGGTATCAGGACACAATCAGTGGTGTGACATTTGGGGATTTGGGGGTTTACAGTCGTACCTGTTTTATTAATAATCATTACTGAGTTTTGCCATGTTCTGCAAAGACAGTGCTCGCCCTTACTTTTGTATGGAAGTGTTTCAAATGATGTTAATTAGATGAGAGCATTTTATGTATTTTAGGGCAAGGGTTTTCAACCTTTTCTGATCCAAGGTCCCCAACCCAGGCTCAAAAGCAATCCCACACTACAAGTTAAAAAGGATTATATTAAAAACGTTTTATATTTATAGTGTGTACAGTCATTGGAGATAAAGTCTGGCCAGGGACCCCGTACTGTACCTTTTGAATGACCCCCAAGGGTCAGTGGCCCCACTGAAAAAAAACCCAGACTTCAGAGATAATACTATGATATAATTTCATAACATCATATTACAGTCAAAATTTTTATTGTTTTTATTGTTATTTTTTATTGTTCATTAAATTTATATGATCACACAAGAAGATCAGGGCAGCTAAATGCTCAGGGGATATTTCCATAGCACATGCAGTGTTGGTGTTTTTTTGTCCCTGCCTGCAATTGTTCTCTGGATTGCTTCCTTGAATGTGTCCCTGATTTTTGTACAGTGTGCAAAGAAACGACGCAGCTTTTCCTGTGTATAATGACAGAGTATAATCTAACCTAGCCTAGCCTAACCTAGTTTAACCTAGCCAAATGTAACTTAACCTAGCCTAATGTAGCTTGGCCTAGCCTAGCGTAGCTTAACCTAATTAGAATAGTGGAACATGAGCAGGCTGAGGACACAAGCTTCGCTGAAGGCTGGATTAGGTTAACGGATGATTGGCTAAGATGGAGGAGAGGGAACGCTGTGGCGGCTTGGCGGCTGGAAAGAGAGCAGAGGACCCTGGGATTGATTCCTCCGCCTAGTTACCGTGACACTCACAGTGGTGTTTAGCAGACGCCCTCGCCCAGAGCGGCTTAAATAAGCGTGTACTTGCCTGTAGGGAAGTTTTCAGTGGGCCGCATGCCACAGCCTGTCGGGCGGCTGGTTTGACCACATGCAGTTACCTGTGCACAGGTGGACGCTGCTCTCTGTGGCAGTCTGTCCTCTTTCTGTTACGCTCTCGGCTTTCTACCTGCCTGAATACAGCAAACACAAGGAGTCTCGAGGTCCTGCTCTCCTTTTAGAAATAAAAGAAATCGGTGTGTTTTAAATCTGTGGCGGAAGATAGACTAACAGAATTACACCCAGAATGCATCATTCACAGAAGAAATATTAACAGAAATATAATTTTCTCTAAAAACACCCAGGTGCGTCCTTGAACAAGCACAGTAAGCTGCTTTCTGAGAGAGAGAGAGGGATATAAAGAGAGACAGAGAGAGACCGAGAGGGGGGATGTGAGATGGTGGAATTTGCAGTAATATCCTTTCATATTGTTTATCTCTGACTATGACGGATGCCTTAGTACCAATCACTGAAAAAGGGGGGTATGGCTTAATACCATTTAAACAAGAAATAACAATTGATTATATCTGGCCGCCGCCGAGCTTTGTGTGGAGTAATATCCGTGGGAGAGGGGAGGTACATTCGTATTATTTCTGCAGATGAGTTATTCCTTTTCACTCGCGGTCCCGATCATGCGCTCTCTCTCCGCTTATTGCGCTCTGAGGTGGAAGCCAGAGTTCAATAGTCATTTCAGAACATCCTGCTTTTCTCCAAATATTGCCTTTTCCCTCTCGCTCCCTGATAAACCCAATCGCCTGTTTGATTTGATGTCTGACAGACCGTGTTTCTAACAGATTTCATTAAAAAAATAGGCTGCTGAATATAACTCACTTTCTGCACATTTTCAGCAGTGATGCCAACACACACACGCACACACACTCTCAGGCTGGCTGTTGACCAGCCTCCCGGGATACAGACATATACGAGCACCATGAGGATTATTATGATATTTATGAAGTATGATGAACAATAATATAAAGTGTGCAAAGAATTCCTTTTAAAAAATCAGACACACACATACACACACACACGCACAAACATACACACACACATACACACACATGCACTGAACACACACACACATACAAACACACACACATACGTGCAGATGGTTTATTTAGGTTAAGAACCCGGACGTGCTTCTCCAGGTCCTCGTACGTAAAGACAGGCCACCTTGGGGCAGGTCCGCCGTGGTCTCCCTGTAATCACTAACAGACTGACTGCTGTGTTCACAGTCTGCTCATGCGCTGTGCGCACTGAGAATTTGAAGTGAAAAGTGATCACTCTCCATCCTCAGATAAGGGGAAAGCATGTTATTACCTCACATTGCATATTAAATGACAAATTAAATGACATTGCATGGTTATGATTACCTTACTATTTGATTTGGAAGCAATAAGGGTTCAATTTCACATGTGGCTTCTGCTTAGTGGCTTATTTTTGGTTGAAAAAAATCTTCTACATAATTTGTCACGTGAGGTTAGATTTATCCACTGTTCAAACTTGGTCAGGATTAGATTTTGAGGATTAGTTAGTAATGTCCTAATAATTGTGGGGCGACATAGCTCAGGAGGTAAGAGCGATTGTCCGGCAGTCGGAGGGTTGCCGATTCAAACCCCACTCTGGGCGTGTCGAAGTGTCCTTGAGCAAGACACCTAACCCCTAACCTCTAACTGCTCTGGCGAATGAGAGGCATCAATTGTAAAGCACTTTGGATAAAAGCGCTATATAAATGCAGTCCATTTACCATCCATTTACCAATAAAACTGTAAAACTGAATAGAATATATAGCACAAATATATATATCCAGCTGTATAAATGGATGCAGTGTAAATGCTATGTAAAAAGTTGTGTAAGTCGCTTTGGATAAGAGCGTCTGCTAAATTCCTGTAAAGTAATGTAATGGGGGCCGTTGTGTGACCTCTGAGTGACCTCTGTGTGACCTCTACGTGACCGCGCTTTCCGTTTCCCCCTCTCCAGGACGTGGTGGTGGTGGGCGAGGAGAACTTCACCACGCCCTGCTACGTCCAGCTGGACGCGGAGGCGTGCCACGTGCTGACGGAGACGCTGGGGACGTACTGCCTGGTGGGCCAGTCCGTCAGCGCCGCCGCCGCCAAGCGGCTGAAGCTGGCCGTGTTCGGACCCGTCTCCAGCACCGCGCTGGAGTACCACGTCCGGGTCTACTGCCTGGACGACACGCAGGACGCCCTCAAGGTGAGCGAGCCGGAGCCGGGCCCGCCTGGCGCTGTCCGTCAGCCGCACACGCTGTCCGTCAGCCGCAGGTTTCCATGACAACAGCTCACTGCCGGTCGGCCTGTCCTTCAGTTTGCTGTGGAGAATGTAGAGAAGAGAATGAAGAGGTCAGTTTTTGTCTTGGTGCTGGGCGTACCATAGAGGTTAATTAGGTGACCTGGATGGGACTGTACACTAGGTAAGCTGTGGGAGGCTGGCAGGTTGAGCTTGGCTTCAACCCTACATTTGGAGAAGAGAAATGTGTGTTAATACTCAGACTTTTGGAGGACGAGTATTCAAAAATTATGAATGTGATTCAATGGACCTTGAAGCACTAGAAATGTATTTGTTCTTCAGTTTCTTTTCTTCTTTATTCAGACCTTCACCTTGTACAAAAAAGAGACATGTTTTTCAAAAACGGGTTGCATATTTTTGTAATATATCATTGCATTTGTCGAAATGTGAAATCATGCAAAGAAAAACGGGGATATTCATAAATACTTATATTCTGAAGTATTTGGGAATATTCCGTTTTTTGAACTTGTGAATTTCAGACTCATGTAGGTTCTGTGTTCTGTGCGCTAACGGTTCTGTGTTCTGTGACTCGTGTAGGTTGTGTGTTCTGTTCTCTAACGGTTCTGTGTTCTGTGACTCGTGTAGGTTGTGTGTTCTGTACGCTAACGGTTCTGTGTTCTGTGACTTGTGTAGGTTGTGTGTTCTGTTCTCTAACGGTTCTGTGTTCTGTGACTCGTGTAGGTTGTGTGTTCTGGTCTCTAACGGTTCTGTGTTCTGTGACTCATGCAGGAGGTTCTGCAGATGGAGAAGCAGATGGGGGGGAAGCTGCTGGATGAACCAAAGATGCTCAACTTCAAGGACAACAGCCACAACCTGCGGCTCTCCATCCACGACGTTCCCCACGCGCTGTGGAGGAGCAAGCTACTAGCCAAGTACCAGGTGGGGCTGCACCGCAAGTCCCAGCATGCACCAGGGCTGACGAGTCGCTGTCGGATTCTGTTATTTTTTTTATTTTTATTTTTTTACCAGGTTGAGCTCAGCCATCTGAAAAATGAGTGTGCATACCAGCTGGTGAGGGTTTTTTTTCACCAGTCATGCTCGGTGGTATCATTAAAAATCGACACGGTAACAGTAATAAGGCGCTTGTATGTGCAAGAAAAATGCAAAAATAAAACCGAACCTGACAGAGGAGAAGGGAGAACAGGACATATGTAAATCTGCATGTGTCTCCATGCTGGATCCCATATGGTTCTGCCCGGTTGGACTGTTTGATCCGTTTCCCCACACACTTTTTGTACCACAGTTCCAAAAACAGGTTTTTACTTCAAATTTTTTGTGGCCTGAACACCTGTTGTAACCAAGGAGCTGAGAAACAAATACGTTCTATCACAAAGTCCTCTGAAGTCCAAAACATAAACACCTTCTTTCGGGGCTCGCAGTAGATCTGCTGCGAATCAGCTGATGCGTGTCTCCAGTTACACACTGTGCTCACTGTGTCCTGAACTCTGTACACAGATAAACTGCCATTGGTAGAGTACAGCGCAAACCCAGCGTGGCTGCCCAGCGTTTGGGCCAGTGGGCGGAAGTTTAGTTTAATGGGTAAGGAACTGGTAACTTAAAGGTTGCAGGTTCGATTCCCTGGTAGGACACTGCCGTTGTACCCTTGAGCAAGGTTACTTAACCTGCATTGCTTCAGTATACATCCAGCTGTATAAATGAATGCAGTGTAAATGCTATGTAAAAAAAAAAAAAAAAAGTTGTGGAAGTTAAGCATAGGAGTGTCTGCTAAATGCATCTGCTAAATGCCTGTGATGTAATACCTAATCACCTCCAAAAACGAATCAAAGGAAATATATTTCCCGAATTTTAGAAGAACCTTCTGTGTGAGTGCCCATGAGCGGTAAACTTGTTCTGCGTCTAAATCTCACGCCCAAAAAAAAAAACTTTGATGGCAGTTTTTCCCGTCGCCTCTCAACGCGTCCCCAGGGGGCGCTGCGCGTGGGTACGCCCCTCGTTAAAAAGTGCGCCCGGCGTGTGAGAACGCGAGGGGATTCCCCTCTGCGCTCGTGTGCGTTTACGCATCACAGAGACCCGCTGGTTCTCGCAGACTTTCAGTCTCACCTTGTGCACACGGGCAATTAGCGGAACTCTGAGGTGGAAGGCTCAAAATATTGCTGGGAGTTCCACAAGCGGAGGATTAATGAGAACTAATGAGGCTCATTGAAATTGAAGGTGTGTGCACTTGAAACTGAGTCAAGTGACAGAAAACTCAAAAGTAAATATATATTTATATGTGTATGCGTATATATATATTTATACACGTGCATATTTATATAACGGAAAGGTTTGTCACAAAGTGCTTCACAGCATCCCGCAGCCTTGAATCCCCCGGGAAGCGCAGCTTTGCTCTGTGAGACGTGATGTATGACGCTATAAAGCTATACGGTGGCCAATTAGGCGAACCCCTGCATGCAGAACACGCGGCAGCCATTACAGCAGTGTAAGGCATGCGCTCGTGTGTTTCCTCCGCTCCTCCACACTTCCACCATTCACCTCACTGCAAGTCACTTATTATTAGAACGTGTAAGTCACTTAAAGCCAGCTGATTAAAATCACAGGAAGGTGCTTTTCTGCTTCTGTTTTTATCGAACTGTGTGTACTGTAGTTTAGTACACACAGTTTGGTTGCCCAGATGACACATCTCAAGGTTTTTGCGTATGCTTTACCTGCTAATTAGGTGACTTTAATAAAGCAGTCCCTATAAGGTAGCCATTTTATTTGTTTTGTCTCGTAACGTATTCCACGTAGGCTTCCACTTTCCCTCTCAGCTGACTCGCCTGGCCCAGCGTGTCCCTTTCCCGGTCTTTATGGATATGAATCAGACTTATTTATTGGGCTTTTTTGGCACTATTGATGTGGATGATCTTCGTCGGTTTTCCTTGGCCTGCCGCTTGTACGGTGAAACAGTTCTGGCGTCCAGATCAGTCAGGACGACGTTGCCCTGGAGATGTTTCAAATTTCAAAACCCACATCAAAAAACATTTTTTTCTCAAACGGGACAAGTGCAGATAATGAGACTTTATATTGACTTTCTATCAAGTTTTAAAGTTTCAGAAGGCATTTTTATGCTGAAAGAAGGAATAAAGGCCAATGCTATATTCATATGCTCTTTTGAATGCACTATACACTGTATACTGCATATATCAAGGTCTTGTTTTTTGTTCTCCCTTAAAAGTTGTTTTTAAATGTCAGTGACGTCCATTATGAAAATGTCTCTGAACAGCTTTTACCGAATCTCTCTTATGTGCGGAGAGTTGGTGCGAAGCTTGGTCTGAGAGATGGATAGAGGCAATACTCAGTCAGACACAAGGCTGCAAACAGTACTGGGGCTGTGCCTGAGGTGACTGTACAATACACCATTTACAATTTTTAATTTTTAAAAACTGTAACCTTTAATTACAGGGTAGGCCAAATGAGGACACGTCCCTCTACAGCAAGACTTTGTTAATGCACCTGCATGCTGTACCCTGTTAATGCACCTGCATGCTGTACCCTGTTAATGCACCTGCATACTGTACCCTGTTAATGCACCTGTATGCTGTACCCTGTTAATGCACCTGCATGCTGTACCCTGTTAATGCACCTGCATGCTGTACCCTGTTAATGCACCTGTATGCTGTACCCTGTTAATGCACCTGCATGCTGTACCCTGTTAATGCACCTGCATACTGTACCCTGTTAATGCACCTGCACGCTGTACCCTGTTAATGCACCTGTATGCTGTACCCTGTTAATGCACCTGCATGCTGTACCCTGTTAATGCACCTGCATGCTGTACCCTGTTAATGCACCTGCACACTGTACCCTGCTGTACCCCTCTCCCCCCCCCCCCCCCCCCGCATCAGATCCCGTTCTGACTGCTGTACCCCATTGCGACCGTGCTGTACCCCGTTCTGACCGCTGTACCCCATTCTGACAGTGCTGTACCCATCTCTCCCCCCCTGCAGGAGATCCCGGTCTGACCCTGCTGTACCCCTGTCCCCCCCCCCCCCCCCCGCATCAGATCCCGTTCTGACTGCTGTACCCCATTGCGACCATGCTGTACCCCATTCTGACAGCGCTGTACCCATCTCTCTCTCCACCCCCCCCCCCCCCCCCTGCAGGAGATCCCATTCTACCTGGTGTGGAGCGGATCCCAGCGCTCCCTGCACTGCACCTTCACCCTGGAGCGCTTCTCCATGGCGACCGCTGAGCTCACCTGCAAGCTGTGCGTCCGTCAGGTGGAGGGGGAGGGGCAGATATTCCAGCTCAGCAGCGCTCTGTCTGAGGTGAGCGCTGAATCCCCCACACCTTGCCCTGCCGGTCATGCCCTCACTCATCCTCCCTGGCACCTCATGGCACAACAAGCGGCCATAGCTGGGCATTAGCTAAGGGCCAGTTCCACACAGATACCGGGCAGCATACAGCAGTGTAGTGTAGTGGTTAGGGAACTGGGCCTGTTACCCAGAGGTTGCAGGTTTAAATCCTGGATCAGGCACTGCTGCTGTACTCTTGGTCAAGGTACCGAACCTGAACTGATTTAGTAGGCTGTCTGCTATATGCCTGAAATTTGTAGAGCAGAGAGTCGGTAGGGGTTGAAGTCCAGGCTTGACGGCTTTTTATTCTTCTCCTCTACTCAGGGAGTTAGGCCACCTAGTGATTAGAATATCCAGCCAATCAGTGATGTTATAAATCAATCAATGAACTTTGGGGCAGTAAAGAAGCCTGCAGTACTACTGCTCTCAGTGGCCAGGGCTGAATATCTCGGCTCTGTAGAGGAGGTAATTGATGATCCTCGATGGGCTGCATGGTCTGTGCTTTAGACCATAACTTTCATTACGCATTCCTGTGCTCTCGTTTGGTCTTAGTGGTGCAGTAACCCTGACTGGGGTGGCCCTGATGTGAGAGATGCCCATTCAGCTTCCAGGGATGTGGTGTGCTAATACGCTATTGGTCGATTACCAATCATGATGTCATGTGGGCGGGGCTTTTACTGGAGGAGCCAATTCATACCCATGTCAGCAATGGTCTGCAGCATAGCCCTGGCTCAAACTTTCTACAGCCAATCAAAAAGTGGAACCACTCATTCCAGGTGTTCTGCTGATAGAGATATAGCATTTTTCGTTGCCTGCCCTGACCCCCCCCCATCCCCTCCCCCTTATCTCTGCCTGTCACTGGGATGGCGATTTCCCCTTCACAAACTCTGAAGGCACATCTTCATCTCGAGATATCGGTTCATAAACCTGAGCACAGCTTACAGGGGATAATCCAAAGGGAGACGCGGTTGATGTAAAAAAAATAAACTACATTATCAGAAGCTGGCGCATTCAGAGCCCTCGCAGATTGATTCTGAGTAAAATGCACGCGGTGGGCCTGATCGTATCAGGGCTCTGTGGAAGCTCCCAGCGCAGGTGAGCGCATTGCTGCCGTGGATTCAGATGATTCACTTTGCGTGAGACTCAGGAACCGAGCGAGGAGCTGGCTCTGCCTGCTGGCGTGCAAATAAAACCTCCTGTGGGCTCGGCGTGCGACTGCAGCCAGTTCTGTCTTTCAGTAAAGCATGCGGTTCAGCGTTTCAATATGGTATCATTTCATATGAGAGATTTTTTTTTTGCTGGTTCTCCACTTTGAGATGAGGGTTTGAGGTCTTTAATACTCCCCTGCTGGAAAAATAAATGAATCAGACCTGGGTCAAATACGTATTTGTTTTGGATTCAAATACTTTTCTGTGCTCTCTTGATCTTGCCTGGTGTAATTGAGCCTGTTAATATTACCAGAAGATGAGGTTCGCAATTTTTGAGAGTATTTCATTGGTTCCAATACACCAGACAAGATCAGTAAAGTGTAGAAAAATATTTGAATCCATAACAAATACAGATTTGACTCAGGTCTGGTTGCAATATATGTTTTATAAAGATACATTGTAAAATATATTGATTATGGTTTTTTTTTTAAAGTCTGTGTATTTACAGTATACTGCAGTGTATGGAGTGTCTGTAGAGGTCTTTAGGGTTCTCTCTCTGAAGTGGAAGAGGAAGCTGTATACTGACGCGTTAGGACACATTTGATGGCGTTCCAGAGACCGATCGGGTCGTCTCCCAAGTTCTGTCTGATCTGAGAAAACCCACTGATGGAACGCAAGGCTAGCCTCCTGCAAGGAGCTTTTAATTTCAGCGAATCAGCGAAGGACGCCGTCTCTGCACAGCTCCAAGCAATCGGAAAATCGGCACAGTTACGTCTGCGTCGTTAACCGGTTCGTCTCTCCTCAGGTCTCACTGAGCAGCGACAGCCGAGGAGATCGCGGCACGAGAGACGAGAGTTGAGCCGGAATACGGCGAGTTAAAGCAGTCAGTCGGCAGGTTAAAGCAGTCAGTCGGCGGGTTAAAGCAGTCAGTCGGCGAGTTAAAGCAGTCAGTCGGCGAGTTAAAGCAGTCAGTCGGCGAGTTAAAGCAGTCAGTCGGCGGGTTAAAGCAGTTAGTCGGCGGGTTAAAGCAGTCAGTCGGCGGGTTAAAGCAGTTAGGCGGCAGGTTAATGCAGTCAGTCGGCGGGTTAAAGCAGTCAGTCGGTGGGTTAAAGCAGTCAGTCAGCGAGTTAAAGCAGTCAGTCGGCGGGTTAAAGCAGTCAGTCGGCGGGTTAAAGCAGTCAGTCGGCGGGTTAAAGCAGTCAGTCGGCGGGTTAAAGCAGTCAGTCGGCGAGTTAAAGCAGTCAGTCGGCGGGTTAAAGCAGTTAGGCGGCGAAATGCGTCTGCCACGTTCGGACCGACCGGAGCACAGATATCGGACTTCACGGGAGTGTAATTACTGCACAGCCAGCGGCACAATTAAGCATCGTCCCCCCGATGCTCAGCCGTTTGAGAAAGTCAAAACGCTGATCGCTGAAGGAGAAGGGCTGGTGGTGGGGGCGGCCTGGGGAATCAGGGGTGCGCCGCTCCAGTCCTGGCGGGCCGGTCCTTGTGTGGGTTTTTGTTCCAACCAATTACCCTCAGTTTTAGTTTTCTGCCAGCTCTATAAACCACGCTGTTTCACTCGCGTGCTTGAGCACAGTTAAATTATTAGGATGCACTTGCAGGCTGTGGCTGTAGCTGCTGCGTATACACACGTCAGATAAAGATACGATTGAGCTGATTGAGTAATTGGGAGAAGATGTTGTCACGAAATCCCGAAGCGGATTGGGCCTTGTTACGGGTCGGGCCTTGTTGCTGATCGGGGCTTGTTGTCGTCTCTCTTGCCGCGTCTCCGCAGGACGTCCAGAGCATAGACACGTCGCTGCTGGACCCGGCGGGTAACGTCACCGCCCTGGTGGGGCCCGGCGCCTTCCGCATCCCCCTGTCCATCCGGCAGAAGCTGTGCGGCAGCCTGGACGCCCCCCAGACCCGCGGCAACGACTGGAGGATGCTGGCCCACAAGCTGAGCCTGGACAGGTGAGCCCAAATCCACAAGAGATTTGTGTCTCTCTCTACCCCCCCCCCCCCTTCTGACAGCTTGTTTTGAGGGCTAACTCTGTACCCAATGAGCTCACCTCCCAGAAGGGGCTATGCTATCGGAGGAAGCAGGAGGGGAGGCATGGGGTGGCTGGTGGGGTGGGGTGGGGTGGGGGGGGGAGTTCGCGTTTTCTTCTTTCCTTCCTTTCTCCTTCACCCTGTTTTTAATTTTAGGTAGGCGCAGACGAACGGCGAAGCAGGCGGATATGAGAACCTCTCGCTTTAGCTCCGTGGAGGAGACATTGAGTAGGAAGGGCGCGGGGCTCTCTGATTGGCTGCTGGAGCCTTTGTGCAGTCCCCCGTGCTCGTTCTGTGGCTGTTTCCCAGGGTCCCCTGCTTCGCCTCTCTCCCCTTCATCTCCCTCTTCCCCTTCGGTGCAATTCAGTTCAGATCCCGTTCCCTGGCAGGACTGTATATCCTGAAGCCAATCATGTCTTAAAACAGAAAAAAGCACATCTGTGAACATGAACAGTGACAGGAGCTGTGATCTGAACGCCAACAGAAGGCTGCTAGATTTGTACATGAATAACAGATGAATAAATTAATATTTTATTATACCAGCGGGATACTACATGCCATCCAGAATAATACTTTTTAAAAAGTTATTTAATGACAACTTAAACCCTTCAGTGTCTTTTCTGGTTGCTTCAGATGCTTTGTTGTCAGTGGGACTTTCCCGCTCGGTGTCCTGTTTCACAGTTTCATGTGTTTTTCACAGTGTGTCTCTATCTCAGCCCTGTATCGCTACGGCACTAACTTTCCTTCTGCAGGATTTGTGTGCAGCTCTTCCCTGGTTTTCTCTTGGTCATAAATGTGATTGATGTGATCGATGTGATTGATGTGTGTTACAGAATTAGTAAACTCCCAGCCCAGCTGGTCTGAGGATGGTAGATATTGGTTTGTTGTAGAATTAGTAAACTCCAAGGGAAGGGTCAAAGCAACTACTCCCATGATCCTCTCTGTTCTTGTTGCTAGGTACCTGAACTACTTCGCTACGAAGTCCAGCCCGACGGGGGTGATCCTGGACCTGTGGGAGGCGCAGCACTTTCCGGACGGAGGCCTGGCCCACCTGGCCGCCGTGCTGGAGGAGATGGGTCGCCAGGACACCTTCGTTCCCATGGCAACGGACCACTGATGCTGAGAGAAAGCCGACCGACTGACGGAGGGAAAACGGACCGGCGTGCGGCGGGCGAGCGATCAGCGCGGACCAGGTCCTCAGACGACGCAAACGGGTCTGAGAGAGAAAAGCTTGTGTGGGCTGAGCCTGCTTATCCTTTCTTGAAAGAGAAAAAATGAAAATTCTGCTTTTCATTTCTATGGAAACGCAACGAAAGACGAAACATAGCAAAAAACGGAAATAAATAAAATTTATACATGATGGAAGCATAAACTTACACCAGAGGTTTCTTGTTAGCCATGGCTGTAGGCTCCTTGGTGCAGTTTTCCTGTTGATACAGTTTCCTAGGAAACGCTTTATTCTGCTGTCCATGTATGTGGATGATGTCATCACGCTCCAGACGGGTTGCGGGTTGCTCAGTGGTCAGCAGTGTGGGCTATTGTGATGCGTGCAGTTGAGTTACGGATCAACCAATCAAAACATTTCTCACCTGCTCCTTCATTCCCACCTGCCTGCTCCAAAAATCATTTATCATGCTTGTATCGTTTCTGCAGTATCGACATGTTCAAGTGCTCTCCTAATTACAGAAGGAAATCTATACACGGATTTGTGTGCGAGAGTCCGCACGCAGGAGAGTTAATACAGGAGGGTTTTTTATTTCTTTTATATTTTTGTGCAACACTATATCATGCCCACATGTATGTCATATTTTTTATTTTTGTTTAGCCATTTCCTTTCTCCACAGTGCCATCTTGTGGGCATAGAGAAAAACATGTGCAACCCCTCTTTTTAGTAGTACAAAGCCAACTGTGCAAACCTGTAAATATGCATAAAAGAACATTGTGATATCTGTAAATGTGTGATTTGTCGTATTATTTTAAGTTTTTTTTTTTTTTTTTTTTACTGAAGTTTAAATGTGTTTTGATGAAAGGAGGAAAAATCTGGTGCATTGTGTTAAGTCGTGATGTTGTAATATCAGCCTGCAGCAGCTCATCTGAGCACCTGGTGCTTCGTTAAGTTAACCTTCGCCAGCAGTGCTTACAGGGGTGTGCAGGTGTGCCCGGGCTCAGGTGTTTAGGTAAGCTGTTGTGCAATGAGGGAACAGGTACTTCTGCACACTGCAGTGCACAGGTAAAAAAAAAATACCTGTTCTGCCTAAATATGCCTTTCAGAATTTTAAACCACTCACACTTTTATCTTTTATAGTGTAAACATTTCTCTCTATGGCAGTGCAAGCAGTAGACCTGAAGGGACTGGCCTAAGACAATGACTGACTCAGAGGTGAAGACTGTCACTATTACTATTTCAGTAATCACCCCCTACCCCACCCCCTCCCCGTGTCTCAGTTCTCTTAATTGTATTAGAAATCATATAATTTTGGTCATTTAAGATAATAAAAAAAAATACTTGTCTGCAAATGATTATTTATACTAGTATAGTTCCAAAACCAGCAGTATTTTTGAAAACAGGAAATGTCAAAATCCAAATATGTACGGCAAACTGCAGATTGTAACACCTTATATGATTACTTCAAACCAAAGTTCTGTCCCACCGGTGGAACTTTAAAAAAAAAAAGAAATAATAATAATAATTGGAAGTGTGTCAGCTTTCTTGTCGATAAGTACAGACATCTTGATAAGAGAACCCAGTGTGTCTTACCTCTAAGCCACTTTGTGTTTGGATTTTTGTGAAATATTCTTTCACAAAATAAGTGAAGGAACAAACGCTTAAACTGAAAGGCTGGTTTTGATTTTTCCTTCTTATTGAGTGTCAGGCTACAAGAGGGAGACATCGTTAAGTTTCATTGTTTGGGGGGGGGGGTAATTGTTTGTTAGATATTTGCATCCTCAGGATTGCTTCTCTTGCAGGTTATTTGGTGATTGCATCTATTGATGTACAAAAAAAATAAACAAACACAAAAACCCTTCACAGTGGCTGTGAATTCATATCTATGGTGATTTCACACAAGGCCTCCTAGGTAAAGAGCTCGGATAGCTAATTATTGTGTTTTATTTGATTCATGTTTTGCCTCTCCTGTATGTGGTACTGTGCGAGGGCGTTGATCTCATTTATACTTTGGGGGTGGGAAGTTGGGGAACAACAGCAAACGGGGAATTTACTTTCTGATTTTTATTTCTTTTTTTATTTTCTGGGGGAGGGACACTAATTCTACCACCCAATACAACACAGTAATATTGGGGGGGGGGGGGGTGGTGGCTGCGGGGTTGATGTTGTCCCAAAGTTGGGGGACCCGTCTCCCTCTGGATCTGCATCTCCATGGTAACCTGGGGAGACAGGTGGCCCCGCCTCTTCTGTTAATGTCTAGTGTGAGCAGAGTGCTTGCTGACCTCAACTGGACAGTTCCATTCTACACCAACAGGGGGAGACGAGGACAATGAAATGTAATAAAACCACAGATATTTTTGGGCAATGAGGTGTGTATGATACATGTATTATGTACAGAGGTTTCCAGTCTGAGCTTGTCCTCAGTTTATACAACGGCAGTAGGCAGTCTCTAGTCTTTGTTCTCTCGCAAAAGTTGTCAGATTTTTAAAAAAGCTGTCTATGCAAACTCGGGCATCCATTACAAACACGATGTTCTTTTGTGGAAATGCTTGAAGTGGTGAAGTGGCCGTTCAGGTGTGTTTGGATCAGTACTTTTGGCACTAAAGTGAAGATGTGCTCAGCACTTGCACTTTCGGACGTGTCCTGCAAATGCTCGGATTTCTTCAAATTTCTGTACAAAGTGTAAGAAAGAATTTTTAAACAAGTAATAAATTATATTTATAAGCAACATTGATCATGTGGTTGTTTTGCCTGAATATCTGAATAAGGCTGCTGTGCTGGTGTAGGTCTCAGTCATGTGTGCGTGTGCATGTACATGTACATGTGTGTGCAGTGTGTACGTTGTGCTGTACTTCAGTGTGTGTGTGTGCGTATGTGAACACATACAGTAGTGGGTGTGTGTTTGAGTGTGTGAGATTGTGTGTGTGTGACAGTGCAAATAGTGTGTGTGTTTGCACAAGGGTGTGCTAGATTTCATGTATATTTGCCCCTTATGGAAATTTATGTTTACAGGTTCCAAACCCGTTAAGGTATAAAGTTTTTTTGTCTAATTTAAATGAGAAATCAATGGTTTTCAAAAGTGCCGATGGCTTCAATTAGAATTAAGGGCTTAAACTAGGGTTAGGGTTAGGGTTAGGAAAACGGTAAGTCTGAGGGTAAAGGCAAGTTCACGGCTGTGTTCAGCAGCTTGAGGAATGGTTAGGACACAGGTTTGTTAATGATTTTGAATGAGTCAAATATTTTCTACTGTTGCATGGGTACCTATGGCCATTAAAGAAATGTGCAATATATTCATATTTATTCAAGAAAAAAAAATCTTTTTAAAAGACCAGAAACATATTATTTTGCATTTGTATTATTGTAATCGTGATATTTACATTGTTTGTTAATCAATTTTAAATGGGTTTTCTGAAGTTTTCCAAGGTACCAATGGCTTCAATTAGGGTTAAGGGCCCAAACTAGGGTTAGGGTTAGGAAAACGATAAGTCTGAGGGTAAAGGCAAGTTCACGGCTGTGTTCAGCAGCTTGAAGAATGGTTAGGACATAGGTTTGTTAATGATTTTGAATGAGTCAAATATTTTCTACTGTAGCATGGGTACCTATGGCCATTAAAGAAATGTGCAATATATTCATATTTATTCAAGAAAAAAAATCTTTTTAAAAGGGTCAAGGCAAGTTCACGGCTGTGTTCAGCAGTTTGAAGAATGGTTAGGACACAAGTTTTTTAATGATTTTGAATGAGTCAAATATTTTCTACTGTAGCATGGGTACCTATGGCCATTAAAGAAATGTGCAATATATTCATATTTATTCAATAAAAAATCTTTTTAAAAGACCAGACACATTATTTTGCATTTGTATTCTTGTATTTGTGATATTTCCGTTCATATTTAATCAATTTTAAATGGGTTTTCTGAAGTTTTCCAAGCTACCAATGGCTTCATTTAGGGTTAAGGGCCCAAACTAGGGTTAGGGTTAGGAAAACGATAAGTCTGAGGGTAAAGGCAAGTTCACGGCTGTGTTCAGCAGCTTGAAGAATGGTTAAGACACAAGTTTTTTAATGATTTTGAATCAGTCAAATATTTTCTACTGTAGCATGGGTACCTATGGCTATTACAGAAATGTGCAATATATTCATATTTATTCAAGAAAAAAAAATCTTTTTAAAAGGGTCAAGGCAAGTTCACGGCTGTGTTCAGCAGCTTGAAGAATGGTTAGGACACAAGTTTTTTAATGATTTTGAATGAGTCAAATATTTTCTACTGTAGCATGGGTACCTATGGCAATTAAAGAAATGTGCAATATATTCATATTTATTCAAAAAAATAAAAACTCTTTTTAAATGACCAGAAACATATTATTTTGCATTTGTATTATTGTATTCGTGATATTTACCTTGATATTTAATCAATTTTAAATGGGTTTTCTGAAGTTTTCCAAGGTACCAATGGCTTCAATTAGGGTTAAGGGCCCAAACTAGGGTTAGGGTTAGGAAAACGATAACTCTGAGGGTAAAGGCAAGTTCACGGCTGTGTTCAGCAGCTTGAAGAATGGTTAGGATACAAGTTTTTTAATGATTTTGAATGAGTCAAATATTTTCTACTGTAGCATGGGTACCTCTGGCCATTAAAGAAATGTGCAATATATTCATATTTATTCAAGAAAAAAAATTCTTTTTAAAAATGTCAAGGCAAGTTCACGGCTGTGTTCAGCAGCTTGAAGAATGGTTAGGACACAAGTTTTTTAATGATTTTGAATGAGTCAAATATTTTCTACTGTAGCATGGGTACCTCTGGCCATTAAAGAAATGTGCAATATATTCATATTTATTTAAGAAAAAAAAAAATTTTTTAAAGACCAGAAACATATTATTTTGCATTTGTATTATTGTATTTGTGATATTTACCTTGATATTTAATCAATTTTAAATGGGTTTTCTGAAGTTTTCCATGGTACCAATGGCTTCAATTAGGGTTAAGGGCCCAAACTAGGGTTAGGGTTAGGAAAACGGTAAGTCTGAGGGCAAAGGCAAGTTCACGGCTGTGTTCAGCTTCTTGAAGAATGGTTAGGACACAGGTTTGTTAATGATTTTGAATGAGTCAAATATTTTCTACTGTAGCATGGGTACCTATGGCCATTGAAGAAATGTGCAATATATTCATATTTATTCAAGAAAAAAAGATCTTTTTAAAAGACCAGAAACATATTATTTTGCATTTGTATTATTGTACTTGTGATATTTCCATTGATATTTAATCAATTTTTAATGGGTTTTCTGAAGTTTTCCAAGCTACCAGTGGCTTCAATTAGGGTTAAGGGCCCAAACTAGGGTTAGGGTTAGGAAAACGATAAGTCTGAGGTTCAAGGCAAGTTCACGGCTGTGTTCAGCAGCTTGAAGAATGGTTAGGACACAGGTTTGTTAATGATTTTGAATGAGTCAAATATTTTCTACTGTAGCATGGGTACCTATGGCCATTAAAGAAATGTGCAATATATTCATATTTATTCAAGAAAAAAAAATCTTTTTAAAAGACCAGAAACAAATTATTATTTTGCATTTGTATTATTGTATTTGTGATATTTACCTTGATATTTACTCAATTTTAACTGGGTTTTCTGAAGTTTTCCAAGGTACCAATGGCTTCAATTAGGGTTAAGGGCCCAAACTAGGGTTAGGGTTAGGAAAACGATAAGTCTGAGGGCAAAGGCAAGTTCACGGCTGTGTTCAGCAGCTTGAAGAACGTTTAGGACACAGGTTTGTTAATGATTTTGAATGAGTCAAATATTTTCTACTGTAGCATGGGTACCTATGGCCATTAAAGAAATGTGCAATATATTCATATTTAGTCAAGAAAAAAAAATCTTTTTAAAAGGGTCAAGGCAAGTTGACGGCTGTGTTCAGCAGCTTGAAGAATGGTTAGGACACCAGTTTTTTAATGATTTTGAATGAGTCAAATATTTTCTACTGTAGCATGGGTACCTCTGGCGATTAAAGAAATGTGCAATATATTCATATTTATTCAAAAAAAAAATCTTTTTAAAAGACCAGACACATAATTTTGCATTTGTATTATTGTATTTGTGATATTTACGTTGATATTTAATCAATTTTAAATGGGTTTTCTGAAGTTTTCCAAGCTACCAATGGCTTCAATTAGGGTTAAGGGCCCAAACTAGGGTTAGGGTTAGGAAAACGATAAGTCTGAGGGTAAAGGTAAGTTCACGGCTGTGTTCAGCAGCTTGAAGAATGGTTAGGACACAGGTTTTTTAATGATTTTGAATGAGTCAAATATTTTCTACTGTTGCTTGGGTACCTATGGCCATTAAAGTAATGTGCAATATATTCATATTTATTCAAGAAAAAAAAATCTTTTTAAAAGACCAGAAACATATTATTTTGCATTTGTATTATTGTATTCGTGATATTTACCTTGATATTTAATCAATTTTAAATTGGTTTTCTGAAGTTTTCCAAGCTACCAATGGCTTCAATTAGGGTTAAGGGCCCAAACTAGGGTTAGGGTTAGGAAAACGATAAGTCTGAGGGTAAAGGTAAGTTCACGGCTGTGTTCAGCAGCTTGAAGAATGGTTAGGACACAGGTTTTTTAATGATTTTGAATGAGTCAAATATTTTCTACTGTTGCTTGGGTACCTATGGCCATTAAAGAAATGTGCAATATATTCATATTTATTCAAGAAAAAAAAATCTTACTAAAAATCTCAAGGCAAGTTCACGGCTGTGTTCAGCAGCTTGAAGAATGGTTAGGACACAGGTTTTTTAATGATTTTGAATGAGTCAAATATTTTCTACTGTAGCATGGGTACCTCTGGCCATTAAAGAAATGTGCAATATATTCATATTTATTCAATAAAAAATCTTTTTAAAAGACCAGACACATTATTTTGCATTTGTATTCTTGTATTTGTGATATTTCCGTTCATATTTAATCAATTTTAAATGGGTTTTCTGAAGTTTTCCAAGCTACCAATGGCTTCATTTAGGGTTAAGGGCCCAAACTAGGGTTAGGGTTAGGAAAACGATAAGTCTGAGGGTAAAGGCAAGTTCACGGCTGTGTTCAGCAGCTTGAAGAATGGTTAAGACACAAGTTTTTTAATGATTTTGAATCAGTCAAATATTTTCTACTGTAGCATGGGTACCTATGGCTATTACAGAAATGTGCAATATATTCATATTTATTCAAGAAAAAAAAATCTTTTTAAAAGGGTCAAGGCAAGTTCACGGCTGTGTTCAGCAGCTTGAAGAATGGTTAGGACACAAGTTTTTTAATGATTTTGAATGAGTCAAATATTTTCTACTGTAGCATGGGTACCTATGGCAATTAAAGAAATGTGCAATATATTCATATTTATTCAAAAAAATAAAAACTCTTTTTAAATGACCAGAAACATATTATTTTGCATTTGTATTATTGTATTCGTGATATTTACCTTGATATTTAATCAATTTTAAATGGGTTTTCTGAAGTTTTCCAAGGTACCAATGGCTTCAATTAGGGTTAAGGGCCCAAACTAGGGTTAGGGTTAGGAAAACGATAACTCTGAGGGTAAAGGCAAGTTCACGGCTGTGTTCAGCAGCTTGAAGAATGGTTAGGATACAAGTTTTTTAATGATTTTGAATGAGTCAAATATTTTCTACTGTAGCATGGGTACCTCTGGCCATTAAAGAAATGTGCAATATATTCATATTTATTCAAGAAAAAAAATTCTTTTTAAAAATGTCAAGGCAAGTTCACGGCTGTGTTCAGCAGCTTGAAGAATGGTTAGGACACAAGTTTTTTAATGATTTTGAATGAGTCAAATATTTTCTACTGTAGCATGGGTACCTCTGGCCATTAAAGAAATGTGCAATATATTCATATTTATTTATGAAAAAAAAAAATTTTTTAAAGACCAGAAACATATTATTTTGCATTTGTATTATTGTATTTGTGATATTTACCTTGATATTTAATCAATTTTAAATGGGTTTTCTGAAGTTTTCCATGGTACCAATGGCTTCTATTAGGGTTAAGGGCCCAAACTAGGGTTAGGGTTAGGAAAACGGTAAGTCTGAGGGCAAAGGCAAGTTCACGGCTGTGTTCAGCTTCTTGAAGAATGGTTAGGACACAGGTTTGTTAATGATTTTGAATGAGTCAAATATTTTCTACTGTAGCATGGGTACCTATGGCCATTGAAGAAATGTGCAATATATTCATATTTATTCAAGAAAAAAAGATCTTTTTAAAAGACCAGAAACATATTATTTTGCATTTGTATTATTGTACTTGTGATATTTACATTGATATTTAATCAATTTTTAATGGGTTTTCTGAAGTTTTCCAAGCTACCAGTGGCTTCAATTAGGGTTAAGGGCCCAAACTAGGGTTAGGGTTAGGAAAACGATAAGTCTGAGGTTCAAGGCAAGTTCACGGCTGTGTTCAGCAGCTTGAAGAATGGTTAGGACACAGGTTTGTTAATGATTTTGAATGAGTCAAATATTTTCTACTGTAGCATGGGTACCTATGGCCATTAAAGAAATGTGCAATATATTCATATTTATTCAAGAAAAAAAAATCTTTTTAAAAGACCAGAAACAAATTATTATTTTGCATTTGTATTATTGTATTTGTGATATTTACCTTGATATTTACTCAATTTTAAATGGGTTTTCTGAAGTTTTCCAAGGTACCAATGGCTTCAATTAGGGTTAAGGGCCCAAACTAGGGTTAGGGTTAGGAAAACGGTAAGTCTGAGGGCAAAGGCAAGTTCACGGCTGTGTTCAGCAGCTTGAAGAACGTTTAGGACACAGGTTTGTTAATGATTTTGAATGAGTCAAATATTTTCTACTGTAGCATGGGTACCTATGGCCATTAAAGAAATGTGCAATATATTCATATTTAGTCAAGAAAATAAAATCTTTTTAAAAGACCAGAAACATATTATTTTGCATTTGTATTATTGTATTTGTGATATTTACATTGATATTTAATCAATTTTAAATGGGTTTTCTGAAGTTTTCCAAGGTACCAATGGCTTCAATTAGGGTTAAGGGCCCAAACTAGGGTTAGCGTTAGGAAAACGATAAGTCTGAGGGTCAAGGCAAGTTCACGGCTGTGTTCAGCAGCTTGAAGAATGGTTAGGACACCAGTTGTTTAATGATTTTGAATGAGTCAGATATTTTCTACTGTAGCATGGGTACCTATGGCCATTAAAGAAATGTGCAATATATTCATATTTATTCATGAAAAAAAAATCTTTTTAAATGACCAGAAACATATTATTTTTCATTTGTATTATTGTATTCGTGATATTTACCTTGATATTTAATCAATTTTAAATGGGTTTTCTGAAGTTTTCCAAGGTACCAATGGCTTCAATTAGGGTTAAGGGCCCAAACTAGGGTTAGGGTTAGGAAAACGATAACTCTGAGGGTAAAGGCAAGTTCACGGCTGTGTTCAGCAGCTTGAAGAATGGTTAGGATACAAGTTTTTTAATGATTTTGAATGAGTCAAATATTTTCTACTGTAGCATGGGTACCTCTGGCCATTAAAGAAATGTGCAATATATTCATATTTATTCAAGAAAAAAAATTCTTTTTAAAAATGTCAAGGCAAGTTCACGGCTGTGTTCAGCAGCTTGAAGAATGGTTAGGACACAAGTTTTTTAATGATTTTGAATGAGTCAAATATTTTCTACTGTAGCATGGGTACCTCTGGCCATTAAAGAAATGTGCAATATATTCATATTTATTTAAGAAAAAAAAAAATTTTTAAAAGACCAGAAACATATTATTTTGCATTTGTATTATTGTATTTGTGATATTTACCTTGATATTTAATCAATTTTAAATGGGTTTTCTGAAGTTTTCCATGGTACCAATGGCTTCTATTAGGGTTAAGGGCCCAAACTAGGGTTAGGGTTAGGAAAACGGTAAGTCTGAGGGCAAAGGCAAGTTCACGGCTGTGTTCAGCTGCTTGAAGAATGGTTAGGACACAGGTTTGTTAATGATTTTGAATGAGTCAAATATTTTCTACTGTAGCATGGTTACCTATGGCCATTGAAGAAATGTGCAATATATTCATATTTATTCAAGAAAAAAAGATCTTTTTAAAAGACCAGAAACATATTATTTTGCATTTGTATTATTGTACTTGTGATATTTACATTGATATTTAATCAATTTTTAATGGGTTTTCTGAAGTTTTCCAAGCTGCCAATGGCTTCAATTAGGGTTAAGGGCCCAAACTAGGGTTAGGGTTAGGAAAACGATAAGTCTGAGGGTAAATGCAAGTTCACGGCTGTGTTCAGCAGCTTGAAGAATAGTTAGGACACAGGTTTGTTAGTGATTTTGAATGAGTCAAATATGTTCTATTGTAGCATGGGTACCTATGGCCATTAAAGAAATGTGCAATATATTCATATTTATTCAAGAAATAAAAATCTTTTTAAAAGACCAGAAACATATTATTTTCAATTTGTATTTTTGTATTTGTGATATTTACATTGATATTTAATCAATTTTAAATGGGTTTTCGGAAGTTTTCCAAGGTACCAATGGCTTCAATTAGGGTTAAGGGCCGAAACTAGGGTTAGGGTTAGGAAAACGGTAAGTCTGAGGGCAAATGCAAGTTCACGGCTGTGTTCAGCAACTTGAAGAATGGTTAGGACACAGGTTTGTTAGTGATTTTGAATGAATCAAATATTTTCTACTGTAGCATGGTTACCTATGGCCATTAAAGAAATGTGCAATATATTCATATTTATTCAAGAAAAAAAAATCTTTTTAAAAGGGTCAAGGCAAGTTTACGGCTGTGTTCAGCAGCTTGAAGAATGGTTAGGACACAAGTTTTTTAATGATTTTGAATGAGTCAAATATTTTCTACTGTAGCATGGGTACCTCTGGCGATTAAAGAAATCTGCAATATATTCATATTTATTCAAAAAAAAAATCTTTTTAAAAGACCAGACACATAATTTTGCATTTGTATTATTGTATTTGTGACATTTACGTTGATATTTAATCAATTTTAAATGGGTTTTCTGAAGTTTTCCAAGCTACCAATGGCTTCAATTAGGGTTAAGGGCCCAAACTAGGGTTAGGGTTAGGAAAACGATAACTCTGAGGGTAAAGGTAAGTTCACGGCTGTGTTCAGCAGCTTGAAGAATGGTTAGGACACAGGTTTTTTAATGATTTTGAATGAGTCAAATATTTTCTACTGTTGCTTGGGTACCTATGGCCATTAAAGAAATGTGCAATATATTCATATTTATTCAAGAAAAAAAAATCTTTTTAAAAGACCAGAAACATATTATTTTGCATTTGTATTATTGTATTCGTGATATTTACCTTGATATTTAATCAATTTTAAATGGGTTTTCTGAAGTTTTCCAAGGTACCAATGGCTTCAATTAGGGTTAAGGGCCCAAACTAGGGTTAGGGTTAGGAAAACGATAAGTCTGAGGGCAAAGGCAAGTTCACGGCTGTGTTCAGCAGCTTGAAGAATGGTTAGGACACAGGTTTGTTAATGATTTTGAATGAGTCAAATATTTTCTACTGTAGCATGGGTACCTATGGCCATTAAAGAAATGTGCAATATATTCATATTTATTCAAGAAAAAAAAATCTTTTTAAAAGGGTCAAGGCAAGTTGACGGCTGTGTTCAGCAGCTTGAAGAATGGTTAGGACACAGGTTTTTTAATGATTTTGAATGAGTCAAATATTTTCTATTGTAGCATGGGTACCTATGGCCATTACAGATATGTGCAGTATATTCATATTTATTCAAGAAAATAAAATCTTTTTAAAAGACCAGAAACATATTATTTTGCATTTCTATTATTGTATTTGTGATATTTACCTTGATATTTAATCAATTTTAAATGGGTTTTCTGAAGTTTTCCAAGGTACCAATGGCTTCAATTAGGGTTAAGGGCCCAAACTAGGGTTAGGGTTAGGAAAACTATAAGTCTGAGGGCAAAGGCAAGTTCACGGCTGTGTTCAGCAGCTTGAAGAATGGTTAGGACACTGGTTTGTTAATGATTTTGAATGAGTCAAATATTTTCTACTGTAGCATGGGTACCTATGGCCATTAAAGAAATGTGTAATATATTCATATTTATTAAAAAAAAAAAACTCTTTTTAAAAGACCAGAAACATATTATTTTGCATTTGTATGATTGTATTTTTGATATTTACTTTGATATTTAATCAATTATGAATGGGTTTTCTGAAGTTTTGCAAGGTACCAATGGCTTCAATTAGTGTTAAGGGCCCAAACTAGGGTTAGGGTTAGGAAAACGATAAGTCTGAGCGTAAAGGCAAGTTCACGGCTGTGTTCAGCAGCTTGAAGAATGGTTAGGACACAGGTTTGTTAATGATTTTGAATGAGTCAAATATTTTCTACTGTAGCATGGGTACCTCTGGCCATTAAAGAAATGTGCAATATATTCATATTTAGTCAAGAAAAAAAAATCTTTTTAAAAGACCAGAAACATATTATTTTGCATTTGTATTATTGTATTTGTGATATTTCCGTTCATATATAATCAATTTTAAATGGGTTTTCTGAAGTTTTCCAAGGTACCAATGGCTTCAATTAGGGTTAAGGGCCCAAACTAGGGTAAGGGTTAGGAAAACGATAAGTCTGAGGGTCAAGGCAAGTTCACGGCTGTGTTCAGCAGCTTGAAGAATGGTTAGGACACCAGTTGTTTAATGATTTTGAATGAGTCAAATATTTTCTACTGTAGCATGGGTACCTATGGCCATTAAAGAAATGTGCAATATATTCATATTTATTCATGAAAAAAAAATCTTTTTAAAAGGGTCAAGGCAAGTTCACGGCTGTGTTCAGCAGCTTGA
Source organism: Anguilla pacifica (assembly GCA_039654925.1). NCBI lineage: Eukaryota > Metazoa > Chordata > Actinopteri > Anguilliformes > Anguillidae > Anguilla > Anguilla pacifica. Next base: position 1,473,521 of record CM077297.1, on the reverse strand, counting down.
AGAATGTTTGGGACACAAGTTTTTTAATGATTTTGAATGAGTCAAATATTTTCTACTGTAGCATGGGTACCTATGGCCATTAAAGAAATGTGCAATATATTCATATTTATTCAAGAAAAAAAAACTATTTTTAAAAGTCCAGAAACATATTATTTTGCATTTGTATTGTTGTATTTTTGATATTTACATTGATATTTAATCAATTTTAAATGGGTTTTCTGAAGTTTTCCAAGGTACCAATGGCTTCAATTAGGGTTAAGGGCCCAAACTAGGGTTAGGGATAGGAAACCGATAAGTCTGAGGGTCAAGGCAAGTTCATGGCTGTGTTCAGCAGCTTGAAGAATGGTTTGGGCACCAGTTATTTAATGATTTTGAATGAGTCAAATATTTTCTACTGTAGCATGGGTACCTATGACCATTAAAGAAATGTGCAATATATTCATATTTATTCAAAAAAAACAAAACTCTTTTTAAATGACCAGAAACATATTATTTTGCATTTGTATTATTGTATTCGTGATATTTACCTTGATATTTAATCAATTTTAAATGGGTTTTCTGAAGTTTTCCAAGGTACCAATGGCTTCAATTAGGGTTAAGGGCCCAAACTAGGGTTAGGGTTAGGATAACGATAACTCTGAGGGTAAAGGCAAGTTCACGGCTGCGTTCAGCAGCTTGAAGAATGGTTATGATACAAGTTTTTTAATGATTTTGAATGAGTCAAATATTTTCTACTGTAGCATGGGTACCTCTGGCCATTAACGAAATGTGCAATATATTCATATTTATTCAAGAAAAAAAATTCTTTTTAAAAATGTCAAGGCAAGTTCACGGCTGTGTTCAGCAGCTTGAAGAATGGTTAGGACACAAGTTTTTTAATGATTTTGAATGAGTCAAATATTTTCTACTGTAGCATGGGTACCTCTGGCCATTAAAGAAATGTGCAATATATTCATATTTATTTAAGAAAAAAAAATATTTTTAAAAGACCAGAAACATATTATTTTGCATTTGTATTATTGTATTTGTGATATTTACCTTGATATTTAATCAATTTTAAATGGGTTTTCTGAAGTTTTCCATGGTACCAATGGCTTCAATTAGGGTTAAGTGCCCAAACTAGGGTTAGGGTTAGGAAAACGGTAAGTCTGAGGGCAAAGGCAAGTTGACGGCTGTGTTCAGCAGCTTGAAGAATGGTTAGGACACAGGTTTGTTAATGATTTTGAATGAGTCAAATATTTTCTGCTGTAGCATGGGTACCTATGGCCATTGAAGAAATGTGCAATATATTCATATTTATTCAAGAAAAATAGATCTTTTTAAAAGACCAGAAACATATTATTTTGCATTTGTATTATTGTACTTGTGATATTTACATTGATATTTAATCAATTTTTAATGGGTTTTCTGAAGTTTTCCAAGCTACCAGTGGCTTCAATTAGGGTTAAGGGCCCAAACTAGGGTTAGGGTTAGGAAAACGATAAGTCTGAGGTTCAAGGCAAGTTCACGGCTGTGTTCAGCAGCTTGAAGAATGGTTAGGACACAGGTTTGTTAATGATTTTGAATGAGTCAAATATTTTCTACTGTAGCATGGGTACCTATGGCCATTAAAGAAATGTGCAATATATTCATATTTATTCAAGAAAAAAAAATCTTTTTAAAAGACCAGAAACAAATTATTTTGCATTTGTATTATTGTATTTGTGATATGTACATTGATATTTAATAAATATTAAATGGGTTTTCTGAAGTTTTCCAAGGTACCATTGGCTTCAATTAGGGTTAAGGGCCCAAACTAGGGTTAGGGTTAGGAAAACGATAAGTCTGAGGGTCAAGGCAAGTTCACGGCTGTGTTCAGCAGCTTGAAGAATGGTTAGGACACCAGTTGTTTAATGATTTTGAATGAGTCAAATATTTTCTACTGTAGCATGGGTACCTATGGCCATTAAAGAAATGTGCAATATATTCATATTTATTCAAGAAAAAAAAACTCTTTTTAAAAGAACAGAAACATATTATTATTTTGCATTTGTATTATTGTATTTGTGATATTTACCTTGATATTTACTCAATTTTAAATGGGTTTTCTGAAGTTTTCCAAGGTACCAATGGCTTCAATTAGGGTTAAGGGCCCAAACTAGGGTTAGGGTTAGGAAAACGATAAGTCTGAGGGCAAAGGCAAGTTGACGGCTGTGTTCAGCAGCTTGAAGAATGGTTAGGACACCAGTTTTTTAATGATTTTGAATGAGTCAAATATTTTCTATTGTAGCATGGGTACCTATGGCCATTACAGATATGTGCAATATATTCATATTTATTCAAGAAAAAAAAATCTTTTTAAAAGACCAGAAACATATTATTTTGCATTTGTATTATTGTATTTTTGATATTTACATTGATATTTAATCAATTATAAATGGGTTTTCTGAAGTTTTCCAAGGTACCAATGGCTTCAATTAGGGTTAAGGGCCCAAACTAGGGTTAGGGTTAGGAAAACGATAAGTCTGAGGGTAAAGGCAAGTTCACCGCTGTGTTCAGCAGCTTGAAGAATGGTTAGGACACAGGTTTGTTAATGATTTTGAATGAGTCAAATATTTTCTACTGTAGCATGGGTACCTATGGCCATTAAAGAAATGTGCAATATATTCATATTTATTCAAGAAAAAAAAATCTTTTTAAATATCTCAAGGCAAGTTCACGGCTGTGTTCAGCAGCTTGAAGAATGGTTAGGACACAGGTTTTTTAATGATTTTGAATGAGTCAAATATTTTCTACTGTTGCTTGGGTATCTATGGCCATTAAAGAAATGTGCAATATATTCATATTTATTCAAGAAAAAAAAATCTTTTTAAAAGACTAGAAACATATTATTTTGCATTTGTATTATTGTATTCGTGATATTTACCTTGATATTTAATCACTTTTAAATGGGTTTTCTGAAGTTTTCCAAGGTACCAATGGCTTCAATTAGGGTTAAGGGCCCAAACTAGGGTTAGGGTTAGGAAAACGATAACTCTGAGGGTAAAGGCAAGTTCACGGCTGTGTTCAGCAGCTTGAAGAATGGTTAGGACACAAGTTTTTTAATGATTTTGAATGAGTCAAATATTATCTACTGTAGCATGGGTACCTATGGCCTTTACAGAAATGTGCAATATATTCATATTTATTCAAGAAAAAAAACTCTTTTTAAAAGACCAGAAACATATTATTTTGCATTTGTATTATTGTATTTTTGATATTTACATTGATATTTAATCAATTTTAAATGGGTTTTCTGAAGTTTTGCAAGGTACCAATGGCTTCAATTAGGGTTAAGGGCCCAAACTAGGGTTAGGGTTAGGAAAACGATAACTCTGAGGGTAAAGGCAAGTTCACGGCTGTGTTCAGCAGCTTGAAGAATGGTTAGGACACAAGTTTTTTAATGATTTTGAATGAGTCAAATATTATCTACTGTAGCATGGGTACCTCTGGCGATTAAAGAAATGTGCAATATATTCATATTTATTCAAAAAAAAAATCTTTTTAAAAGACCAGACACATAATTTTGCATTTGTATTATTGTATTTGTGATATTTACGTTGATATTTAATCAATTTTAAATGGGTTTTCTGAAGTTTTCCAAGCTACCAATGGCTTCAATTAGGGTTAAGGGCCCAAACTAGGGTTAGGGTTAGGAAAACGATAAGTCTGAGGGTAAAGGTACGTTCACGGCTGTGTTCAGCAGCTTGAAGAATGGTTAGGACACAGGTTTTTTAATGATTTTGAATGAGTCAAATATTTTCTACTGTTGCTTGGGTACCTATGGCCATTAAAGAAATGTGCAATATATTCATATTTATTCAAGAAAAAAAAATCTTTTTAAAAATCTCAAGGCAAGTTCACGGCTGTGTTCAGCACCTTGAAGAATGGTTAGGACACAGGTTTTTTAATGATTTTGAATGAGTCAAATATTTTCTACTGTAGCATGGGTACCTCTGGCCATTAAAGAAATGTCCAATATATTCATATTTATTCAATAAAAAATCTTTTTAAAAGACCAGACACATTATTTTGCATTTGTATTCTTGTATTTGTGATATTTCCGTTCATATTTAATCAATTTTAAATGGGTTTTCTGAGGTTTTCCAAGCTACCAATAGCTTCATTTAGGGTTAAGGGCCCAAACTATGGTTAGGGTTAGGAAAACGATAAGTCTGAGGGTAAAGGCAAGTTCACGGCTGTGTTCAGCAGCTTGAAGAATGGTTAAGACACAAGTTTTTTAATGATTTTGAATCAGTCAAATATTTTCTACTGTAGCATGGGTACCTATGGCTATTACAGAAATGTGCAATATATTCATATTTATTCAAGAAAAAAAAATCTTTTTAAAAGGGTCAAGGCAAGTTTACGGCTGTGTTCAGCAGCTTGAAGAATGGTTAGGACACAAGTTTTTTAATGATTTTGAATGAGTCAAATATTTTCTACTGTAGCATGGGTACCTAGGGCAATTAAAGAAATGTGCAATATATTCATATTTATTCAAAAAAAAAAAAACTCTTTTTAAATGACCAGAAACATATTATTTTGCATTTGTATTATTGTATTCGTGATATTTACCTTGATATTTAATCAATTTTAAATGGGTTTTCTGAAGTTTTCCAAGGTACCAATGGCTTCAATTAGGGTTAAGGGCCCAAACTAGGGTTAGGGTTAGGAAAACGATAACTCTGAGGGTAAAGGCAAGTTCACGGCTGTGTTCAGCAGCTTGAAGAATGGTTAGGATACAAGTTTTTTAATGATTTTGAATGAGTCAAATATTTTCTACTGTAGCATGGGTACCTCTGGCCATTAACGAAATGTGCAATATATTCATATTTATTCAAGAAAAAAAATTCTTTTTAAAAATGTCAAGGCAAGTTCACGGCTGTGTTCAGCAGCTTGAAGAATGGTTAGGACACAAGTTTTTTAATGATTTTGAATGAGTCAAATATTTTCTACTGTAGCATGGGTACCTCTGGCCATTAAAGAAATGTGCAATATATTCATATTTATTTAAGAAAAAAAAATATTTTTAAAAGACCAGAAACATATTATTTTGCATTTGTATTATTGTATTTGTGATATTTACCTTGATATTTAATCAATTTTAAATGGGTTTTCTGAAGTTTTCCATGGTACCAATGGCTTCAATTAGGGTTAAGTGCCCAAACTAGGGTTAGGGTTAGGAAAACGGTAAGTCTGAGGGCAAAGGCAAGTTGACGGCTGTGTTCAGCAGCTTGAAGAATGGTTAGGACACAGGTTTGTTAATGATTTTGAATGAGTCAAATATTTTCTGCTGTAGCATGGGTACCTATGGCCATTGAAGAAATGTGCAATATATTCATATTTATTCAAGAAAAATAGATCTTTTTAAAAGACCAGAAACATATTATTTTGCATTTGTATTATTGTACTTGTGATATTTACATTGATATTTAATCAATTTTTAATGGGTTTTCTGAAGTTTTCCAAGCTACCAGTGGCTTCAATTAGGGTTAAGGGCCCAAACTAGGGTTAGGGTTAGGAAAACGATAAGTCTGAGGTTCAAGGCAAGTTCACGGCTGTGTTCAGCAGCTTGAAGAATGGTTAGGACACAGGTTTGTTAATGATTTTGAATGAGTCAAATATTTTCTACTGTAGCATGGGTACCTATGGCCATTAAAGAAATGTGCAATATATTCATATTTATTCAAGAAAAAAAAATCTTTTTAAAAGACCAGAAACAAATTATTTTGCATTTGTATTATTGTATTTGTGATATGTACATTGATATTTAATAAATATTAAATGGGTTTTCTGAAGTTTTCCAAGGTACCATTGGCTTCAATTAGGGTTAAGGGCCCAAACTAGGGTTAGGGTTAGGAAAACGATAAGTCTGAGGGTCAAGGCAAGTTCACGGCTGTGTTCAGCAGCTTGAAGAATGGTTAGGACACCAGTTGTTTAATGATTTTGAATGAGTCAAATATTTTCTACTGTAGCATGGGTACCTATGGCCATTAAAGAAATGTGCAATATATTCATATTTATTCAAGAAAAAAAAACTCTTTTTAAAAGAACAGAAACATATTATTATTTTGCATTTGTATTATTGTATTTGTGATATTTACCTTGATATTTACTCAATTTTAAATGGGTTTTCTGAAGTTTTCCAAGGTACCAATGGCTTCAATTAGGGTTAAGGGCCCAAACTAGGGTTAGGGTTAGGAAAACGATAAGTCTGAGGGCAAAGGCAAGTTGACGGCTGTGTTCAGCAGCTTGAAGAATGGTTAGGACACCAGTTTTTTAATGATTTTGAATGAGTCAAATATTTTCTATTGTAGCATGGGTACCTATGGCCATTACAGATATGTGCAATATATTCATATTTATTCAAGAAAAAAAAATCTTTTTAAAAGACCAGAAACATATTATTTTGCATTTGTATTATTGTATTTTTGATATTTACATTGATATTTAATCAATTATAAATGGGTTTTCTGAAGTTTTCCAAGGTACCAATGGCTTCAATTAGGGTTAAGGGCCCAAACTAGGGTTAGGGTTAGGAAAACGATAAGTCTGAGGGTAAAGGCAAGTTCACCGCTGTGTTCAGCAGCTTGAAGAATGGTTAGGACACAGGTTTGTTAATGATTTTGAATGAGTCAAATATTTTCTACTGTAGCATGGGTACCTATGGCCATTAAAGAAATGTGCAATATATTCATATTTATTCAAGAAAAAAAAATCTTTTTAAATATCTCAAGGCAAGTTCACGGCTGTGTTCAGCAGCTTGAAGAATGGTTAGGACACAGGTTTTTTAATGATTTTGAATGAGTCAAATATTTTCTACTGTTGCTTGGGTATCTATGGCCATTAAAGAAATGTGCAATATATTCATATTTATTCAAGAAAAAAAAATCTTTTTAAAAGACTAGAAACATATTATTTTGCATTTGTATTATTGTATTCGTGATATTTACCTTGATATTTAATCACTTTTAAATGGGTTTTCTGAAGTTTTCCAAGGTACCAATGGCTTCAATTAGGGTTAAGGGCCCAAACTAGGGTTAGGGTTAGGAAAACGATAACTCTGAGGGTAAAGGCAAGTTCACGGCTGTGTTCAGCAGCTTGAAGAATGGTTAGGACACAAGTTTTTTAATGATTTTGAATGAGTCAAATATTATCTACTGTAGCATGGGTACCTATGGCCTTTACAGAAATGTGCAATATATTCATATTTATTCAAGAAAAAAAACTCTTTTTAAAAGACCAGAAACATATTATTTTGCATTTGTATTATTGTATTTTTGATATTTACATTGATATTTAATCAATTTTAAATGGGTTTTCTGAAGTTTTGCAAGGTACCAATGGCTTCAATTAGGGTTAAGGGCCCAAACTAGGGTTAGGGTTAGGAAAACGATAACTCTGAGGGTAAAGGCAAGTTCACGGCTGTGTTCAGCAGCTTGAAGAATGGTTAGGACACAAGTTTTTTAATGATTTTGAATGAGTCAAATATTATCTACTGTAATATGGGTACCTCTGGCGATTAAAGAAATGTGCAATATATTCATATTTATTCAAAAAAAAAATCTTTTTAAAAGACCAGACACATAATTTTGCATTTGTATTATTGTATTTGTGATATTTACGTTGATATTTAATCAATTTTAAATGGGTATTCTGAAGTTTTCCAAGCTACCAATGGCTTCAATTAGGGTTAAGGGCCCAAACTAGGGTTAGGGTTAGGAAAACGATAAGTCTGAGGGTAAAGGTACGTTCACGGCTGTGTTCAGCAGCTTGAAGAATGGTTAGGACACAGGTTTTTTAATGATTTTGAATGAGTCAAATATTTTCTACTGTTGCTTGGGTACCTATGGCCATTAAAGAAATGTGCAATATATTCATATTTATTCAAGAAAAAAAAATCTTTTTAAAAATCTCAAGGCAAGTTCACGGCTGTGTTCAGCACCTTGAAGAATGGTTAGGACACAGGTTTTTTAATGATTTTGAATGAGTCAAATATTTTCTACTGTAGCATGGGTACCTCTGGCCATTAAAGAAATGTCCAATATATTCATATTTATTCAATAAAAAATCTTTTTAAAAGACCAGACACATTATTTTGCATTTGTATTCTTGTATTTGTGATATTTCCGTTCATATTTAATCAATTTTAAATGGGTTTTCTGAAGTTTTCCAAGCTACCAATAGCTTCATTTAGGGTTAAGGGCCCAAACTATGGTTAGGGTTAGGAAAACGATAAGTCTGAGGGTAAAGGCAAGTTCACGGCTGTGTTCAGCAGCTTGAAGAATGGTTAAGACACAAGTTTTTTAATGATTTTGAATCAGTCAAATATTTTCTACTGTAGCATGTGTACCTATGGCTATTACAGAAATGTGCAATATATTCATATTTATTCAAGAAAAAAAAATCTTTTTAAAAGGGTCAAGGCAAGTTTACGGCTGTGTTCAGCAGCTTGAAGAATGGTTAGGACACAAGTTTTTTAATGATTTTGAATGAGTCAAATATTTTCTACTGTAGCATGGGTACCTAGGGCAATTAAAGAAATGTGCAATATATTCATATTTATTCAAAAAAAAAAAAACTCTTTTTAAATGACCAGAAACATATTATTTTGCATTTGTATTATTGTATTCGTGATATTTACCTTGATATTTAATCAATTTTAAATGGGTTTTCTGAAGTTTTCCAAGGTACCAATGGCTTCAATTAGGGTTAAGGGCCCAAACTAGGGTTAGGGTTAGGAAAACGATAACTCTGAGGGTAAAGGCAAGTTCACGGCTGTGTTCAGCAGCTTGAAGAATGGTTAGGATACAAGTTTTTTAATGATTTTGAATGAGTCAAATATTTTCTACTGTAGCATGGGTACCTCTGGCCATTAAAGAAATGTGCAATATATTCATATTTATTCAAGAAAAAAAATTCTTTTTAAAAATGTCAAGGCAAGTTCACGGCTGTGTTCAGCAGCTTGAAGAATGGTTAGGACACAAGTTTTTTAATGATTTTGAATGAGTCAAATATTTTCTACTGTAGCATGGGTACCTCTGGCCATTAAAGAAATGTGCAATATATTCATATTTATTTAAGAAAAAAAAAAATTTTTAAAAGACCAGAAACATATTATTTTGCATTTGTATTATTGTATTTGTGATATTTACCTTGATATTTAATCAATTTTAAATGGGTTTTCTGAAGTTTTCCAAGGTACCAATGGCTTCAATTAGGGTTAAGGGCCCAAACTAGGGTTAGGGTTAGGAAAACGGTAAGTCTGAGGGCAAAGGCAAGTTCACGGCTGTGTTCAGCTGCTTGAAGAATGGTTAGGACACAGGTTTGTTAATGATTTTGAATGAGTCAAATATTTTCTACTGTAGCATGGGTACCTATGGCCATTGAAGAAATGTGCAATATATTCATATTTATTCAAGAAAAAAAGATCTTTTTAAAAGACCAGAAACATATTATTTTGCATTTGTATTATTGTACTTGTGATATTTACATTGATATTTAATCAATTTTTAATGGGTTTTCTGAAGTTTTCTAAGCTACCAGTGGCTTCAATTAGGGTTAAGGGCCCAAACTAGGTTTAGGGTTAGGAAAACGATAAGTCTGAGGTTCAAGGCAAGTTCACGGCTGTGTTCAGCAGCTTGAAGAATGGTTAGGACACAGGTTTGTTAATGATTTTGAATGAGTCAAATATTTTCTACTGTAGCATGGGTACCTATGGCCATTAAAGAAATGTGCAATATATTCATATTTATTCAAGAAAAAAAAATCTTTTTAAAAGACCAGAAACAAATTATTTTGCATTTGTATTATTGTATTTGTGATATGTACATTGATATTTAATCAATATTAAATGGGTTTTCTGAAGTTTTCCAAGGTACCATTGGCTTCAATTAGGGTTAAGGGCCCAAACTAGGGTTAGGGTTAGGAAAACGATAAGTCTGAGGGTCAAGGCAAGTTCACGGCTGTGTTCAGCAGCTTGAAGAATGGTTCGGACACCAGTTGTTTAATGATTTTGAATGAGTCAAATATTTTCTACTGTAGCATGGGTACCTATGGCCATTACAGAAATGTGCAATATATTCATATTTATTCAAGAAAAAAAAACTCTTTTTAAAAGAACAGAAACATATTATTATTTTGCATTTGTATTATTGTATTTGTGATATTTACCTTGATATTTACTCAATTTTAAATGGGTTTTCTGAAGTTTTCCAAGGTACCAATGGCTTCAATTAGGGTTAAGGGCCCAAACTAGGGTTAGGGTTAGGAAAACGATAAGTCTGAGGGCAAAGGCAAGTTCACGGCTGTTTTCAGCAGCTTGAAGAACGTTTAGGACACAGATTTGTTAATGATTTTGAATGAGTCAAATATTTTCTACTGTAGCATGGGTACCTATGGCCATTAAAGAAATGTGCAATATATTCATATTTAGTCAAGAAAAAAAAATCTTTTTAAAAGACCAGAAACATATTATTTTGCATTTGTATTATTGTATTTGTGATATTTACATTGATATTTAATCAATTTTAAATGGGTTTTCTGAAGTTTTCCAAGGTACCAATGGCTTCAATTAGGGTTAAGGGCCCAAACTAGGGTTAGGGTTAGGAAAACGATAAGTCTGAGGGTCAAGGCAAGTTCACGGCTGTGTTCAGCAGCTTGAAGAATGGTTAGGACACCAGTTGTTTAATGATTTTGAATGAGTCAAATATTTTCTACTGTAGCATGGGTACCTATGGCCATTAATGAAATGTGCAATATATTCATATTTATTCATGAAAAAAAAATCTTTTTAAAAGGGTCAAGGCAAGTTCACGGCTGTGTTCAGCAGCTTGAAGAATGTTTGGGACACAGGTTTTTTAATGATTTTGAATGAGTCAAATATTTTCTATTGTTGCATGGGTTCGTATGGCCATTATAGAAATGTGCAATATATTCATATTTATTCACCATAAAAAAATCTTTTTCAAAGACCATAAACATATTATTTTGCATTTGTATTATTGTATTTTTGATATTTACCTTGATATTTAATCAATTTTAAATGGGTTTTCTGAAGTTTTCCAAGGTACCAATGGCTTCAATTAGGGTTAATGGCCCAAACTAGGGTTAGGGTAAGGAAAACGGTAAGTCTGAGGGCAAAGGCAAGTTCACGGCTGTGATCAGCAGCTTGAAGTATGTTTAGGACACAAGTTTTTTTATGATTTTGAATGAGTCAAATATTTTCTACTGTAGCATGGGTACCTATGGCAATTAAAGAAATGTGCAATATATTCATATTTATTCAAGAAATAAAAACTATTTTTAAATGACCTGAAACATATTATTTTGCATTTGTATTATTGTATTTGTCATATTTACGTTGATATTTTATCAATTTTAACTGGGTTTTCTGTAGTTTTCCAAGGTACCAATGGCTTCAATTAGGGTTAAGGGCCCAAACTAGGGTTTGGGTTAGGAAAACGATAAGGCTGAGCGTCAAGGCAAGTTCACGGCTGTGTTCAGCAGCTTGAAGAATGGTTTGGACACCAGTTTTTTAATGATTTTGAATGAGTCAAATTCTTTCTACTGTAGCATGGGTACATATGGCCATTAAAGAAATGTGCAATATATTCATATTTATTCAAGAAATAAAAAATATTTTTAAAAGACCAGAAACATATTATTTTGCATTTGTATTTTTGTATTTGTGATATTTACCTTGATATTTAATCAATTTTAAATGGGTTTTCTGAAGTTTTCCAAGGTACCAATGGCTTCAATTAGGGTTAATGGCCCAAAATAGGGTTAGGGTTAGGAAAAGGCTAATTCTGAGGGCAAAGGCAAGTTCACGGCTGTGTTCAGCAGCTTGAAGAATGGTTAGGACACAAGTTTTTTAATGATTTTGAATGAGTCAAATATTTTCTACTGTAGCATGGGTACCTATGGCCATTAAAGAAATGTGCAATATATTCATATTTATTCAAGAAATAAAAACTATTTTAAAAGACCAGAAACATATTATTTTGCATTTGTATTATTGTATTTGTCATATTTTCGTTGATATTTAATCAATTTTAAATGGGTTTTCTGAAGTTTTCCAGGCTACCAATGGCTTCAATTAGGGTTAAGGGCCCAAACTAGGGTTAGGGTTAGGAAAACGATAAGTCTGAGGCTAAAGGCAAGTTCACGGCTGTGTTCAGCAGCTTGAAGAATGTTTAGGACACAAGTTTTTTTAATGATTTTGAATGAGTCAAATATTTTCTACTGTAGCATGGGTACCTATGGCCATTAAGGAAATGTGCAATATATTCATATTTATTCAAGAAACCAAACTATTTTAAAAGACCAGAAACATATTATTTTGCATTTGTATTATTGAATTTGTCATATTTACGTTGATATTTAATCAATTTTAAATGGGTTTTCTGAAGTTTTCCAGGCTACCAATGGCTTCAATTAGGGTTAAGGGCCCAAACTAGGGTTAGGGTTAGGAAAACGATAAGTCTGAGGGTAAAGGCAAGTTTACGGCTGTGTTCAGCAGCTTGAAGAATGTTTAGGACACAAGTTTTTTTAATGATTTTGAATGAGTCAAATATTTTCTACTGTAGCATGGGTACCTATGGCCATTATGGAAATGTGCAATATATTCATATTTATTCAAGAAAACAAACTATTTTTAAAAGACCAGAACCATATTATTTTGCATTTGTATTATTTTATTTGTGATATTTACCTTGATATTTAATCAATTTTAAATGGGATTTCTGAAGTTTTCCAAGGTACCAATGGCTTCAATTAGGGTTAATGGCCCAAACTAGGGTTAGGGTTAGGAAAAGGGTAAGTCTGAGGGCAAAGGCAAGTTCACGGCTGTGTTCAGCAGCTTGAAGAATGGTTAGGACACAGGTTTTTTAATGATTTTGAATGAGTCAAATATTTTCTCCTGTAGCATGGGTACATATGGCCATTAAAGAAATGTGCAATATATTCATATTTATTCAAGAAAAAAAAACTATTTTTAAAAGACCAGAACCATATTATTTTGCATTTGTATTATTGTATTTGTCATATTTACGTTGATATTTAATCAATTTTAACTTGGTTTTCTGAAGTTTTCCAAGCTACCTTTTGCTTCAATTAGGGTTAAGGGCCCAAACTAGGGTTAGGGTTAGGAAAACGATAAGTCTGAGGGTAAAGGCAAGTTCACGGCTGTGTTCAGCAGCTTGAAGAATGGTTAGGACACCAGTTTTTTAATGATTTTGAATGAGTCAAATATTTTCTACTGTAGCATGGGTACCTATGGCCATTAAAGAAATGTGCAATATATTCATATTTATTCAAGAAATAAAAACTATTTTTAAAAGACCAGAAACATATTATTTTGCATTTGTATTATTGTATTTGTGATATTTACCTTGATATTTAATCAATTTTAAATGGGTTTTCTGAAGTTTTCCAAGGTACCAATGGCTTCAATTAGGGTTAATGGCCCAAACTAGGGTTAGGGTCAGGAAAACGATAAGTCTGAGGGCAAAGGCAAGTTCACAGTTGTTTTCAGCAGCTTGAAGAATGGTTAGGACACCAGTTTTTTAATGATTTTGAATGAGTCAAATATTTTCTACTGTAGCATGGGTACCTATGGCCATTAAAGAAATGTGCAATATATTCATATTTATTCAAGAAATATAAACTATTTTTAAAAGACCAGAAACATATTATTTTGCAGTTGTATTATTGTATTTGTCATATTTACGTTGATATTTAATCAATTTTAAATGGGTTTTCTGAAGTTTTCCAAGCTACCAATGGCTTCAATTAGGGTTAAGGGCCCAAACTAGGGTTAGGGTTAGGAAAACGATAAGTCTGAGGGTAAAGGCAAGTTCACGGCTGTGTTCAGCAGCTTGAAGAATGGTTAGGACACAGGTCTTTTAATGATTTTGAATGAGTCAAATATTTTCTACTGTAGCATGGGTACCTATGGCCATTAAAGAAATGTGCAATATATTCATATTTATTCAAGAAAAAAAACTCTTTTTATAAGACCAGAAACATATTATTTTGCATTTGTATTATTGTATTTGTCATATTTACCTTGATATTTAATCAATTTTAAATGGGTTTTCTGAAGTTTTCCAAGGTACCAATGGCTTCAATTAGGGTTAATGGCCCAAACTAGGGTTAGGGTTAGGAAAACGGTAAGTCTGAGGGCAAAGGCAATTTCACGGCTGTGATCAGCAGCTTGAAGAATGTTCAGGACACAAGTTTTTTAATGATTTTGAATGAGTCAAATATTTTCTACTGTAGCATGGGTACCTATGGCCATTAAAGAAATGTGCAATATATTCATATTTATTCAAGAAAAAAAAATCTTTTTAAAACGGTCAAGGCAAGTTCACGGCTGTGTTCAGCAGCTTGAAGAATGGTTAGCACACAAGTTTTTTAATGATTTTGAATGAGTCAAATATTTTCTACTGTAGCATGGGTACCTATGGCCATTAAAGAAATGTGCAATATATTCATATTTATTCAAGAAAAAAAAACTCTTTTTATAAGACCAGAAAGATATTGTTTTGCATTTGTATTATTGTATTTGTGATATTTACCTTGATATTTAATCAATTTTAAATGGGTTTTCTGAAGTTCTCCAAGGTACCAATGGTTTCAATTAGGGTTAAGGGCCCAAACTAGGGTTAGGGTTAGGAAAACGATAAGGCTGAGGGTAAAGTTAAGTTCACGGCTGTGTTCAGCAGCTTGAAGAACGGTTAGGACACAGGTTTGTTAACGATTTTTCAGATCATTTCAAAAAAATTTTTTCGGATTGTTCAAATTTTCAGTGACAGCTTTCAGATGTAATTTCAATTTTGACGTTCTAATCAATTGTGTGTACTTATTTTTGAGGAATCTAGGAACCAGACTATAGTCTTGCCTCCAAAAAGTGAATTATTTTTTTTTTTAATTACTTTTTTTTAAATTCAGAGGAATAGGAAATGTTTCACAATGGCGAAATAACCATTTAAAAATGTTTGCAGAAATAAGTCTTTCTTTTATTTTGTCCGGATCCGGGCCAGGCCCATTTTTATACTTGGGCAGCGACCTGATGCTACCTGTAGCTTGAAGCTACCTGAAGCTAACTCAAAGCAATCTAATAAGCGGTCAACCTGATGCTACCTGTAGCTTGAAGCTAACTCAAAGCAATCTAATAAGCGGTCAACCTGATGCTACCTGTAGCTTGAAGCTAACTCAAAGCAATCTAATAAGCGGGCAACCTGATGCTACCTGTAGCTTGAAGCTAACTCAAAGCAATCTAATAAGCGGTCAACCTGATGCTACCTGTAGCTTGAAGCTAACTCAAAGCAATCTAATAAGCGGTCAACCTGATGCTACCTGTAGCTTGAAGCTAACTCAAAGCAATCTAATAAGCGGTCAACCCAAAGCAATACTGTGAAAACATTTCATGATAATGGATGTGGATGTCACTGGCCTGACGTGTGTTAGTCAGTCAGTGTGCTGCTCTTAGACATGACCACCAGTGCAGACCCACTTCAGACGGTCCAGAGGTCATCCTTCACCCCAGCAGAGACCACCCTGACTAGTGCCCGTGTTAAAACCCAGTAAACACACAGACTAAGCAGGAACCAGGAGACAAATCACTTTATTAGGGGAGTGTTAAATCTGAAATATTATTTATAGCATATTAATTCACTCTCATTTATAGCTTTGTACAGGTTAAATTAAACACAGCCCCTGACCGAAGAGCAGGGAGCTATTTATTCTCTACATAATTTATCAACAGAGAAAAAAAAAATACTTTTTCCATTTCAAGTCCTTAATTACCAATATAATTTATCTGTATTATTTATTTGACAAATAAGGAATCATGTTTCTTTATATTTGCAATCAACTGCAACCAGAGCACTGAGTAAGATGCACAAACCAAGCAAAGTACTAGGTCTACGAGAACGAGATCAAAGGTCATGTAGTGCAAAACCCTTTGAAGATCAATGTTTTTATCTTTAAATTCTACGTCAGTGTTCAAGAACTCCATTGCTTTCAGTCACCAGCAGCAATTGTCACATCAGCACTAGAATGTTCAGTTAAGAACAATCTAATCACATATTTTTGATCTTACACCTTAAAGGGTTAAACAAAAATCAAACAGAATAGACTCCTTCTACTGAGCTTACACAATAGGATAGATCCAAACCTATGAATTAACATCAGGATTTGAATGCACTCTTGTAACAGGCATAGGTAATGACGCAGCCCTGAAGATCAAGCACAACAGTAGCAATGAGTTTGTGGATTAGCTTTAAGCTGGGAAATGAGACAGTTAGCCTGTCTGCTCCTCCATTTTAAAAAACAACAGAAACAACCGTCAGGCATTCAACCGCTTTAGCGCATTATTTTTACACAGATTTGTTTTCTTCAATACTAAAATTTATCATAACACTGCAGCGTACGATAACTTCGCTCAGGAAAATGTAGCGTGACAGTACGTACGCAGCAAGTGTTCCAAACTTAACGCCCGTGTAAATTATGAGCATAGTACAGCACAGAGTCACAGGCTGCATTACACTGAGCTGATACCCCCCAGAGCCCGGAGGAACAGACAAGGTCAAGAATTAAAAATGCTTTTGACACAATGCAAGTGTCTCGGAAGACGAAAACATGCTGGAGTGAACATAATTTCACAAATACTATTTTATGTTTACTGAATATCCCTTGGAGTGTTGTTGGCTTCAGCACAGCAGAGCGTATGGTTCTTGAGACCAGGGAACTCGTGTCCCCTACAGGGGACAGAAACAATTTGCCGAGTCTCAGGGGCCTGTGCACGGACGAGAGGTGGAAGCACACCTTGCTCTGTCTCCTAGGCAACCGTTAAAAACCCAGGGCCAAAGGAGCTAAGGAACGAATGGCAAAAAAAAAGAAAGAAAAAAGAAAGAAATAATCCTGTGCTACGGTTTTGGATCGTCAGGAAATATTCCAGAAGGAAGGGACGCCGGTAGTACTGCGGGGGGCGCCATCGAGACCCGCCCCCCACTCCCTGCCCGCCGACCTCCTCCTCTGGACCCTGAAGCTTTCACAGAAAGCAAAGCAATAGCGCCCCCTGTCTGCTATGCGTCCATCTGCAGCTGCGTGACAGAGGTCCTGCTGTGGGAACAGGTGTGGCATTACCATTGATCTGGGTATTTACCGATATGTTCCCAAGGCAACAATGAGGCCCCTCCCTCTCCCCCTCCCTCCCGGACCTATTGCAACGGCCCAACAGGGCGCTCTCCGGCCCCCCTCCTGCCCCCCTCCCGCCGGGGGCAGGGCCTATGAGGTGACCCGTGCATGTGCGTGTCAGCCGCTGCTGGCGCTGACTCCTCCTCCTTCCTCACAGCTTGATGTCCTGGGACTCGGACATCTTGGCCAGCGTCTTCTTCACCCGCAGCGCGGTCAGGCGGGAGGCGGGGCTGTGCGCCCAGCACTCTGACATCAGCTTCCCCATCAGCCTCAGGCACTGCAGGGAGAGGAGGGACCAGTCAGTACGAACGTACACTACACAGAGCCACGCAGCACAACAGTACACCAGACAGAGCCACTTAGTACCACAGCACACTGCACAGAACCAGTTAGTACCACAGTATCCTACACAGAGCCAATCAGCACCACAGTACACAACACAGAGCCACTTAGTACCAAAGTAATTTACACAGAGCCACTTTGTACCACAGTACACTACACAGAGCCACTTAGTACCACAGTACGCTACACAGAGCCACTTAGTACCACAGTACACCACACAGAGCCACTTTGTACCACAGTACACTACACCGAGCCACGTAGTACCACAGCACACTGCACAGAGCCACTTAGTACCACAGCACACCAAACAGAACCACTTAGTACCACAGTACACTACACATAGCCACTTAGTATCACAGTACACTACACAGAGCCACCTAGTACCACAGTGCACTGCACAGAGCCACTTAGTACCACAGTACACTACACAGAGCCACTTAGTACCACAGTACACTACACAGAGCCACTTAGTACCACAGTACACTACACAGCCACTCGGTACCACAGTACACTACACAGAGCACCTTAGTACCACAGTATACTACACAGAGCCACTTAGTACCACAGTACACTACACAGAGCCACTTAGTACCACAGTACACTACACAGCCACTCGGTACCACAGTACACTACACAGAGCACCTTAGTACCACAGTACACTACACAGAGACACTCAGTATCATAGTAATCTACACAGAGCTACTTAGTACAGCAATGCTCTAAACGTGTTCACTTAGGCTCCTTATTGCACTGCAGTACTATCTGCCAAAGGCAAACTGGCTCGGATCAATGGGCACTTTAGACTGGTGATGGGAGATTCAAGGGCCTTCATTATTACAGCTGTAATTGCAACGGCAGGCTGTGGACCTTGAGGCAAGTTACCGTGGATACCTGTGAAACTGGTATAAACCTGCAATAGAATTCATTCAGCTCGGGATTCGCTGAAGGCTTCGCCAGACTCCTCAACTGCCATTAACGCTTGATTTGTTCTCCATTTTGTTCCTGTAATAAGTTTTGGCCTCGTTGGCTGCATGTTGGAATTGATATTTGGCATCCTTATTAATGACTGAAACACCTCCCTTAAAGGGATATTTCACTGTGGCATAACATGAGTAATAATAATGAATTACAAGTGCCCTCTTGGGCGCCCAGTTCCTAATTCACTTCTATTTATTCCCGGGACCTCATCAAAATTAATAGTTTTAAACCACAAACTAACTACAGAGGATTATGGATTGATAAAAGAGAGTACTAACACCTGGGCTCAGTGATTTAGTATATCTGACGTATTTTATTGCCTTATAAAAACGAAAGAAGATATGAAAAATAAGTTGGTTTCTTTCACTAAGCAACGCATCCTTAAGCATGATACCATAAAAAAATAATAAAATCAAACCACGGCTTGCTGTATTTCTGCACAAAGTAAATCAGAAAATAGTTTCCTATTTATAGCTAACCTAAATGGGAAAAATTTGTGGACAAATGGCAATTTGTGCGCAACTTGTATACTCAATAGGAGGCAAGTATGCTGACTTGGACAGAGCCCAGGAATAAGAATTTTAAGAAAATGGATAAATAGGACAGCAGTGACGAGGGACTGGGGTCAAGTGCTCAGTGTTCTGAAGCGGGGTGTCCCGGTGCTCAGTGTTCTAAAGGGGGGTGTCCCGGTGCTCAGTGTTCTGAAGGGGGGCGTCCCGGTGCTCAGTGTTCTAAAGGGGGGTGTCCCGGTGCTCAGTGTTCTAAAGGGGGGTGTCCCGGTGCTCAGTGTTCTGAAGCGGGGTGTCCCGGTGCTCAGTGTTCTAAAGGGGGGTGTCCCGGTGCTCAGTGTTCTGAAGCGGGGTGTCCCGGTGCTCAGTGTTCTGAAGCGGGGTGTCCCGGTGCTCAGTGTTCTAAAGGGGGGTGTCCCGGTGCTCAGTGTTCTGAAGCGGGGTGTCCCGGTGCTCAGTGTTCTGAAGGGGGGTATCCCGGTGCTCAGTGTTCTAAAGGGGGGTGTCCCGGTGCTCAGTGTTCTGAAGCGGGGTGTCCCGGTGCTCAGTGTTCTGAAGCGGGGTGTCCCGGTGCTCAGTGTTCTAAAGGGGGGTGTCCCGGTGCTCAGTGTTCTAAAGCGGGGTGTCCCGGTGCTCAGTGTTCTAAAGCGGGGTGTCCCGGTGCTCAGTGTTCTAAAGGGGGGTGTCCCGGTGCTCAGTGTTCTAAAGCGGGGTGTCCCGGTGCTCAGTGTTCTGAAGCGGGGTGTCCCGGTGCTCAGTGTTCTGAAGCGGGGTGTCCCGGTGCTCAGTGTTCTGAAGCGGGGTGTCCTGGTGCTGCGTAGGGCTCCTGTACCTCGTCGCTGGTCCAGCGGTTGGGGAAGGACGGCCTCAGCCTCTTGATGCACACCACCTCCCGCATGTCCTCGTAGGACGGGTCCGTGGGCACCAGGTCGTGGTACGGCAGCTGGTACTCCTCCACGATACCTGCAGGGTGGCACAGTCATTTCCCTGGGTCAGTACACACCTGCGCCTCACTGCACCCCTCAGCTCAGGCTCATTATCAGAACTCTCGTTAATGGAACTCTCGTTAATGGAACTCTCATTAACAGAACTCTCATTAATGGAACTCTCATTAACAGAACTCTCGTTAATGGTTTTAATCTTAAACAATCTGCCCAGTGGTGAGTACATGTTGTCTGAAGTACAGTAGACATACAGGGCTGTAGGAGTTATCAATGACTTGGTGCTGATACACCCTGGAGGAGAGCAGGCTGATATCAGCGTTAGGGCTGATCAATTTCATTTCCTGTCTTTAGAGGCTTTTGGCAAAAGCAAACGCTTCACTTAAAACAGAGTTTTTTTGTGAATAATTAAGTATAATGTGACACAGTCATTCCACTTGGAAGTTCCCACATCACCCATTTATGTATCTGATCATAATGTTGACAAAGAAAGAGCAGATAGAGATGGAAGAAAGAGGGAAGGAGGGAGGAGAGAGGGGGCAGGCGTACCTCCCGAAACGCATCGCCGGGCCATCTCCCACAGGATGAGGCCGAAGCTGTACATGTCGGCCATGATGTAGGACTGGAAGTGGCTGCGGTTCAGGCTCTCGTCCAGGACCTCGGGGGGCATGTAGCGCTTGGTCCCCACACGCGTGTTCGGGGGGATGTCCACCTCGTTCGTGTCGCTGTGACAGGGGGAGGGAGACGAGAGCGAAAACCAGACTCAGCTTTCAGTCATTTATTTTTTATTTTTATTAATCTTTTAATTTACTTTAGGAACACAAAACAATATGAATTACCAAAGCATATGAAATAGAAAAAAAAGAAAACATCATGATTTATAAAACAAAAAGAAACAGGAAAATTACAGAAATTGCATAAAATAATACTACTATAATCCCAAAATAATAATAATATAATAATACAATGAATAAAAATACTAATTAGCCTAGGCAGGGTAGCCTAGTGGCAGATGTTCGAGAGGCAACTGTGGAGTTGCTGGTTCGAGTCCCTAGTGGGCATACAGGGGTGCTAATGTGTCCCTGGAGAGTTGGAGGGTCCCTACATGAAAGAAAATAACTGCCACTGGGCTCTTGAGCAAGGCCCTTAACCCAACCAACGGCTTCTGGAGCTTTACCCCTGTCCTCTCTCTCTCTGACCCCCGAGCTGTAGCTGTTCACTCTGGCATTTCTCCATGTTCTCAAAGGTCCTTCCCTGGTTAAACAGAGGACGTATCGCATTATAAATGCCGAACGGTCCTGGTCTCTGACCTGATGAACTTGACGGCCAGCCCCAGGTCCGCGATGCAGCAGGTGCCGTTCTTCTTCACCAGGATGTTCTTGCTCTTGAGGTCGCGGTGGGCGATGGCGGGCTTGCCCTGCGTGCCGAAGATCTCCGTGTGCAGGTGGCACAGGCCGGACACGGACGAGTAGGCCAGCCGCAGCATGGCCTTGGTGTCCAGCGTGGTGGACTTGAGGTAGTCGTACAGCGAGCCGCTCTCGTGGTAGTCGGTGATCAGGTAGAGCTGCGTCCAGGAGCCCGTGCCTTTGATGTCTGCAGCTATGAAGCCTGAGAGAGAGGCAGAGGAACAGGTGAGAAACTGTGACATACACATACTCATAATCACACACATACTCATAATCACACATATGCTCATAATCACACGCATACTCATAAACATACTTACACTCATATTCACACACTCACACACATACTTACACTCACATTCACACACTCACACACATACTTACACTCATAATCACACTCATACTCACACACAAAATCACACACATACCCTCAGACACTCATACTCACACACATACTCACATTTATTTACACATATACTCACTCTCTCTCACACTCATGCATGCACGTGTGTGTGTGTGTGTGCGTCTGTGTGTGTGCCTGTGCACGTGATTCTGTTCCGTACCCAGGATGTTCTCGTGCCTCATCAGCACGGTCTGGTAGATCTCTGTCTCCCTGAACCAGCTGGCCTCCTCGGTGGTGAAGAACACCTTGACGGCGACCCTCTCCCCGCGCCACTTCCCCATCCAAACCTCGCCGTACCGCCCCTTCCCGATCTGCTTCACCATCTGGATCTGCTTGGCGATGGTGCGCTGCACCTGGGAACAAGCCACAGCTGTGTCACACACATTCAAGGGAGTTTCACAAACATATATACCTGCAGTTCCTACAAATACACCAACATTATTCTCTATTTATTTGACTACAGACTCATAGGCATGCAAATCTGTATAATATTTTTAAAAACTTCCCAACAGGTTAAACGTGTAAGTCTCATGTGGAAAGATAAGATCTGAGCAAGCAGGTGGTCAGCTGCAGTACATATCTCTCACCAGCAGGGGGAGTCCTGAGCCGCTGCCAGAACTTTGTGACTGTTCGATCAGGTCCTTCAAAGATTCCCCGGAGGGGATGTATGTCTCCTCGTGCTCCAGCCCAATGCTGTAGTGGGGTCGTGACTCCTGCCGTTTGTATCTACCACAGAGACGTGACAATAACCTTCAAACCACCCGTCAATTTCAATTCACTTCCCTCCACAGAAATCACAGTGTTAAAGCAGAACCTTGGAATAAAAAAAAACTGCCATAAACTGTAATAATAAAAAAAACAGCAAACGAGGTTTGAAAGAGGGCTGGTGGATGGCTCATCCTGTTAAGTTACTACTCTGATTTGTGGATGGGCCCCATGCTTTCCTGCACTCTCCTGAATTAACCCTTTGAAGAGTAGGTTTTTTGGAATGCTTTTTTTTCAAAGTTCTAAGTCAGTGTTCTAGAACTCCACTGCTTTCAGTCGCCAGTAGTGATTGTGACATCAGCATTAGAATGTTCAGATAAGAACATTCTAATCACATACTTGTTATCTCATACTGTAAAGGGTTAATATCAGAGAAAAAGTAAATGCAAGAGGGTGTTCCAAATTGAGAAAAAAGGGAGAAGGGAAAATGAGAAGAGAAAGAGTGAGAGAGAAAGAGAGAGGGGATGAGGGGGTGCTCACCTGAAGTAACAGAAGACGATGATGAGGGTGAGGACCACACTGCACACAGAGGCAGAGACAAACAGAGCCATGTGATGGATACTGCCGTCCACATAACCTGAGGGAGAGGGAGAGAGGGAGAGAGAGGGAGAGAGGGAGAGAGACAGAGAGAGAGAGACAGAGAGAGAGAGGAGATATATGTAGAGAGAGACAGGGAAAGAGGGAGATGAGAGAGATACAGGGCCACCAAAACCCCGCCCCTGATCTCTGACCTGAAGCCCAGGCCACCCCGCCACTATCCCACAATCCCACCAATCACCAGAGAGTACAAACACCACTGCATAGCACAGTCTATGTGCGGAGGGCGACATAGCTCAGGAGGTAAGACCGATTGTCTGGCAGTCGGAGGGTTGCCGGTTCAAACCCCACCCTGGGCATGTCGAAGTGTCCTTGAGCAAGACACCTAACCCCTAACCCCTAACTGCTCTGGCGAATGAGAGGCATCAATTGTAAAGCGCTTTGGATAAAAGCGCTATATAAATGCAGTCCATTTACAGTCACAGTCTCAGTCATTCTCAGCACACACAGCACAGTCACAGTCTCAGTCATTCTCAGCACACACAGCACAGTCTCAGTATCAGTCATTCTCAGCACACACAGACCCCGGCTGCACAGTTGCAGTGGGCCTGTGCACTGCGTGGGACAGGCACAAGCGGCCTTTCTAACATTTCATTTGTCTCCCTGAGGTTATGTAACCTAAACTGAGTATGACAGTGATAGCATTCCTCCCACTGCCACGGCACCTCACACACACACACACAGGCGTGTGTACGTGTGTGTGTGTGTGTGTGTGTGTGTGTGTGTGAGGTATGAGCCCAGAGTGGCAGGTTGGCAGTTATTTCCAGCGCGGGCTGATGCTGGAACCCAAGCTGTCCCGGGGGAGCTCCTGTCCTTTTTATTAGAGAGTGAGAGAACAAGCAGGGCCTGCGGGTCCACTGCACCTGTTTATCCACAGCACTGCCACAGACAGCGGCCCCCTCCACTCAGCACAGAGTGTGCGGCTGCCACAGAGAGCGGCCCGCTCCACTCAGCACAGAGCGTGCGGCTGCCACAGAGAGCGGCCCCCTCCACTCAGCACCGAGCTTGCGGCTGCCTCAGAGAGCGGCCCCCTCCACTCAGCACAGAGCGTGCGGCTGCCTCAGAGAGCAGCCCCCTCCACTCAGCACAGAGCGTGCGGCTGCCTCAGAGAGCGGCCCCCTCCACTCAGCACAGAGTGTGCGGCTGCCACAGAGAGCGGCCCGCTCCACTCAGCACAGAGCGTGCGGCTGCCTCAGAGAGCGGCCCCCTCCACTCAGCACAGAGCGTGCGGCTGCCACAGACAGCGGCCCCCTCCACTCAGCACAGAGCGTGCGGCTGCCTCAGAGAGCGGCCCCCTCCACTCAGCACAGAGCGTGCGGCTGCCTCAGAGAGCGGCCCGCTCCACTCAGCACAGAGCGTGCGGCTGCCTCAGAGAGCGGCCCCCTCCACTCAGCACAGAGCGTGCGGCTGCCTCAGAGAGCAGCCCCCTCCACTCAGCACAGAGCGTGCGGCTGCCACAGAGAGCGGCCCCCTCCACTCAGCACAGAGCGTGCGGCTGCCTCAGAGAGCGGCCCCCTCCACTCAGCACAGAGCGTGCGGCTGCCAGAGAGCGGCCCCCTCCACTCAGCACCGAGCGTGCGGCTGCCTCAGAGAGCGGCCCCCTCCACTCAGCACAGAGCGTGCGGCTGCCTCAGAGAGCGGCCCCCTCCACTCAGCACAGAGCGTGCGGCTGCCTCAGAGAGCGGCCCCCTCCACTCAGCACAGAGCGTGCGGCTGCTTCAGAGAGCGGCCCCCTCCACTCAGCACCGAGCGTGCGGCTGCCTCAGAGAGCGGCCTGCTCCACTCAGCACAGAGCGTGTGGCTGCCACAGAGAGCGGCCCCCTCCACTCAGCACAGAGCGTGCGGTTAGCAACACTTTAACCTGTCAGCACCCATCAGCCACGAGAGCAGGGCGAGCCATCCCACCACTCAGGGGGCAGAGGACAGAACAACACTACTGTGTGCGTGTGTCTGTGTGTGCGTGAATGTCGGCACGCGTGTGTGTGAGTGTGAGTGCATGTGTGTGTGTGTGTGCGCGTGTGTCTGTGTGTGTGTGTGTGTGTGTGTGTGTGTGTGAATGTGTGTGCACGCGTGTGTGTGAGTGTGAATGCATGTGTGTGTGTGTGTGTGTGTGCGTGCGTGTGTCTGTGTGTGTGTGTGTGTGTGTGTGCACGCGTGTGTGTGAGTGTCAGTGCATGTGTGTGTGTGTGCGTGTGTCTGTGTGTGTGTGAGAGAGAGAGTGTGTGTGTCTGTGTGTGTGTGTGTGTGTGTGTGTGTGCGTGTGTCTGTGTGTGTGTGAGAGAGAGAGTGTGTGTGTCTGTGTGTGTGTGTGTGTGTGTGTGTGTGTGTGGTTCTGTGTCATTGTGATTTATTTCAGGTATCCAGCCAACCAGCTTTAGCTCACAGAACATTCCCATAACATTAGGAAAGTTTTGGGAAATGTTCCCAGCGCAAACACTTGTCCAGGTTCTGGGATGCTCCTTCAATGTCACAAAGGAACATTGTAGGAACAGCCTTGAAATGTTCCTTGGTTTCATTATTCAAGGTAGAAAAGAATTTGAGGAGAGTCATTCGAGAAGGAATGTCAGCAATGTGAAACGAATCCGTAATTTAAATAGTTTAATTGGGACCATATTTAAAGTATATTTGAAACCCACCCCCTTATCCATTTATGTTTTCCCATGACTAAATAAATAATAACTATGACAAGCTGTTGTCAGAAGCTTTGCATGCACTTTGTATCCAAACATTATAACATTAAATATATACTAACAAAATCAGGCAAACATTCTCATCACAACATTATGTGATGCAAGAAAAATTTCAGACTTGATCTGACAATAAAGTATTATCATCATCATCATTATCATCATCATCATCATCATCATTACCGTAAATCCAAATGGGGATGTCTGGAATCAAACTATAAAATTCCGCAATCTGAATGAATCGTGTTAGGTTAGCAGGGCACACATTAAAGGCTTTTCCACCACGCTCCCCGGGCTGAAAGTGCATCTTACTGGTCTTTAGCGGGGGCAGGGTAGGGTGCAGGTCGCGGTTGCAGAAGTCCTGGTCTGTGCAGCACTCCAGCGTCCTCCTCTGGCGTGAGTTTCCCGTGTTCTGAGTCAGAGACAGCACACGGACACGCGTGTTACGCTCCCCGTCGCACACGCCTCACCTGACAGAGGTAGGGTCGACTTTAGGGCGCGGTCACCGTTTCCCATGGTAACCGTTCCCCCGAGTCCACACTCACCCTGCACTGGAACTCAAAGCCAACCAGCCCCAGGCAGCCGGACGTTAGCATGGGGACCCCGCCCTCTTCCTCCTCCACCATAGTGAAGCAATATCCATCCGTCCTGCACAGGAACCATCACCATCATCATCTCATTCCTCATTATCATCACCATCATCATCATCATCATCATCATCATTGTCATATTCATCATTATCATCATCATCTTAATCATCATCATCAGCATCCTCCTCATCACCATCATCACCACCATCATCATCATCATCACCACTACCATCATCATCGCCATCATCATCATCACCACTACGATCATAATCATAATCATCATCATCATGACTCTCTTTATCATCATATTCCTCATCATCATCATCCTCATCATAATATTCATCATTATCATCATCTTAAACATCATCATCATCTTCTACATAATCTCCATCACACATTAATGACCAGAGGAGGCGCTGTTGTGTGTTTCTGTTGTGCTGAGTCATGTGAGGGGATGAAATGAATGCCCCTCCCTGGACGATGCTGAGCTCAGATCTGCATTAATTACCCTTGAGGCCTCCTGCTGCAGTGAGCTCTTACAGGAGGAGCATCTGAGCTGGACTGTAGGGTGCGTGAGAGACCCTAACAGACCCGCCTAACAGTCCTGCTCGCACCCCCCAGGAGCAGAGCTCCACTTCTACTCAACAGGAAATAGGCCGACTGAAATGGGCAAAATTATTTACAATCACAATATCTATAAATTTTGACTGTACTATAATTGCCAATGGAAAACAAAGATTTACCATGTATTGGATATGAATATGATATGGATACGATATGAGTGAATATCTGTGAGGGGTGTATTTAATCGAACACTTTTGCAACCCGAATTGCAGGTTGGCCATTGATTTTGAGTTTACGTGAGCGGTTTTCGGTTTCAGGCGTATTGAACCGTTACCATGGCTTCATGGTGTCCTTTCGGTATCTCATGTCTGCTTCAAGGTCCACTAGTTCTGTGCTTCATTCTCTCAGGCCTGGGAGTATCTGAATGTTTTGAGTTTGTCTCCACATCGCTGTACTCACACCCAGACCTACTGGCCTCTCAGTGTGAGCTGAAGAAAGCAGCTTATCATTCGGTCAACGTGTATACTATCCTGACCTTTCCGGAGGGTAAAACAGAAATGATGGGGTACTGATATATTGCAAGCTCCAATGTAAGTCATGTAAGTATAAAGGGCATTGGTTTTAGAGACTTGGCGTTCCTAAACAATAAAATGTAATGTGGTGATGTATCTTTTCACTGGGTTAATGCAAAGATGAGCATTTGTAAACTATGGAGTATTAAACCATGTATGTATTATAATTAAATATAAGCCTGACCATAACACTGATGCAGTTTCTCTCACGTTATCTACAAATTAGCTACTAAACTTTAAATTGCTATATAGTTGTATCTGAGTGTAGTTATTTTACTTATGCAGTTGTTGACAAGGAAACGTGGGACACCTTGAATAAATTAAGCAGTCAACACTTTTTAATGTGTATTTCCATTGGAAAAGAGTAAAGCTACTCTTATACAATAGCGTTTTTACACTAATGTACACAAACATGTCTAAGGCTTTTCTCAGGTGTGTCTCTGGGACAGTATGCCTCAGGTGTGTCTCTGGGACAGTACCCCCTAGGGGTATAGACCCCTGGTCTCAGGTGTGCAGTACCTGCAGGTGTTGTTGATGGAGTCTACAGGGCAGTGGTGGTATGCAGTACCTGCAGGTGTTGTTGATGGAGTCTACAGGGCAGTGGTGGTAGCAGTACCTGCAGGTGTTGTTGATGGAGTCTACAGGGCAGTGGTGGTAGCAGTACCTGCAGGTGTTGTTGATGGAGTCTACAGGGCAGTGGTGGTAGCAGTACCTGCAGGTGTTGTTGATGGAGTCTACGGGGCAGTGGTGGTATGCAGTACCTGCAGGTGTTGTTGATGGAGTCTACGGGGCAGTGGTGGTGGCAGTACCTGCAGGTGTTGTTGATGGAGTCTACGGGGCAGTGGTGGTAGCAGTACCTGCAGGTGTTGTTGATGGAGTCTACAGGGCAGTGGTGGTAGCAGTACCTGCAGGTGTTGTTGATGGAGTCTACAGGGCAGTGGTGGTAGCAGTACCTGCAGGTGTTGTTGATGGAGTCTACAGGGCAGTGGTGGTAGCAGTACCTGCAGGTGTTGTTGATGGAGTCTACAGGGCAGTGGTGGTAGCAGTATCTGCAAGTGTTGTTGATGGAGTCTACAGGGCAGTGGTGGTAGCAGTACCTGCAGGTGTTGTTGATGGAGTCTATGGGGCAGTGGTGGTAGCAGTACCTGCAGGTGTTGTTGATGGAGTCTACAGGGCAGTGGTGGTAGCAGTACCTGCAGGTGTTGTTGATGGAGTCTACAGGGCAGTGGTGGTAGCAGTACCTGCAGGTGTTGTTGATGGAGTCTACAGGGCAGTGGTGGTAGCAGTACCTGCAGGTGTTGTTGATGGAGTCTACAGGGCAGTGGTGGTAGCAGTACCTGCAGGTGTTGTTGATGGAGTCTACAGGGCAGTGGTGGTAGCAGTACCTGCAGGTGTTGTTGATGGAGTCTACAGGGCAGTGGTGGTAGCAGTACCTGCAGGTGTTGTTGATGGAGTCTACAGGGCAGTGATGGTAGCAGTACCTGCAGGTGTTGTTGATGGAGTCTACGGGGCAGTGGTGGTAGCAGTACCTGCAGGTGTTGTTGATGGAGTCTACAGGGCAGTGGTGGTAGCAGTACCTGCAGGTGTTGTTGATGGAGTCTACAGGGCAGTGGTGGTAGCAGTACCTGCAGGTGTTGTTGATGGAGTCTACAGGGCAGTGGTGGTAGCAGTACCTGCAGGTGTTGTTGATGGAGTCTACGGGGCAGTGGTGGTGGCAGTACCTGCAGGTGTTGTTGATGGAGTCTACAGGGCAGTGGTGGTAGCAGTACCTGCAGGTGTTGTTGATGGAGTCTACAGGGCAGTGGTGGTAGCAGTACCTGCAGGTGTTGTTGATGGAGTCTACAGGGCAGTGGTGGTAGCAGTACCTGCAGGTGTTGTTGATGGAGTCTACAGGGCAGTGGTGGTAGCAGTACCTGCAGGTGTTGTTGATGGAGTCTACAGGGCAGTGGTGGTAGCAGTACCTGCAGGTGTTGTTGATGGAGTCTACAGGGCAGTGGTGGTAGCAGTACCTGCAGGTGTTGTTGATGGAGTCTACAGGGCAGTGGTGGTAGCAGTACCTGCAGGTGTTGTTGATGGAGTCTACAGGGCAGTGGTGGTAGCAGTACCTGCAGGTGTTGTTGATGGAGTCTACAGGGCAGTGGTGGTAGCAGTACCTGCAGGTGTTGTTGATGGAGTCTACAGGGCAGTGGTGGTAGCAGTACCTGCAGGTGTTGTTGATGGAGTCTACAGGGCAGTGGTGGTAGCAGTACCTGCAGGTGTTGTTGATGGAGTCTACAGGGCAGTGGTGGTGGTAGCAGTACCTGCAGGTGTTGTTGATGGAGTCTACAGGGCAGTGGTGGTGGTAGCAGTACCTGCAGGTGTTGTTGATGGAGTCTACAGGGCAGTGGTGGTAGCAGTACCTGCAGGTGTTGTTGATGGAGTCTACAGGGCAGTGGTGGTATCAGTACCTGCAGGTGTTGTTGATGGAGTCTACAGGGCAGTGGTGGTAGCAGTACCTGCAGGTGTTGTTGATGGAGTCTACAGGGCAGTGGTGGTAGCAGTACCTGCAGGTGTTGTTGATGGAGTCTACAGGGCAGTGGTGGTAGCAGTACCTGCAGGTGTTGTTGATGGAGTTTACAGGGCAGTGGTGGTAGCAGTACCTGCAGGTGTTGTTGATGGAGTCTACAGGGCAGTGGTGGTAGCAGTACCTGCAGGTGTTGTTGATGGAGTCTACAGGGCAGTGGTGGTAGCAGTACCTGCAGGTGTTGTTGATGGAGTCTATGGGGCAGTGGTGGTAGCAGTACCTGCAGGTGTTGTTGATGGAGTCTACAGGGCAGTGGTGGTAGCAGTACCTGCAGGTGTTGTTGATGGAGTCTACAGGGCAGTGGTGGTAGCAGTACCTGCAGGTGTTGTTGATGGAGTCTACAGGGCAGTGGTGGTAGCAGTACCTGCAGGTGTTGTTGATGGAGTCTATGGGGCAGTGGTGGTAGCAGTACCTGCAGGTGTTGTTGATGGAGTCTACGGGGCAGTGGTGGTAGCAGTACCTGCAGGTGTTGTTGATGGAGTCTACGGGGCAGTGGTGGTAGCAGTACCTGCAGGTGTTGTTGATGGAGTCTACGGGGCAGTGGTGGTAGCAGTACCTGCAGGTGTTGTTGATGGAGTCTACGGGGCAGTGGTGGTAGCAGTACCTGCAGGTGTTGTTGATGGAGTCTACAGGGCAGTGGTGGTAGCAGTACCTGCAGGTGTTGTTGATGGAGTCTACGGGGCAGTGGTGGTAGCAGTACCTGCAGGTGTTGTTGATGGAGTCTACGGGGCAGTGGTGGTAGCAGTACCTGCAGGTGTTGTTGATGGAGTCTACAGGGCAGTGGTGGTAGCAGTACCTGCAGGTGTTGTTGATGGAGTCTACGGGGCAGTGGTGGTAGCAGTACCTGCAGGTGTTGTTGATGGAGTCTACGGGGCAGTGGTGGTAGCAGTACCTGCAGGTGTTGTTGATGGAGTCTACGGGGCAGTGGTGGTAGCAGTACCTGCAGGTGTTGTTGATGGAGTCTACAGGGCAGTGGTGGTAGCAGTACCTGCAGGTGTTGTTGATGGAGTCTACAGGGCAGTGGTGGTAGCAGTACCTGCAGGTGTTGTTGATGGAGTCTACAGGGCAGTGGTGGTAGCAGTACCTGCAGGTGTTGTTGATGGAGTCTACAGGGCAGTGGTGGTAGCAGTACCTGCAGGTGTTGTTGATGGAGTCTACAGGGCAGTGGTGGTAGCAGTACCTGCAGGTGTTGTTGATGGAGTCTACAGGGCAGTGGTGGTAGCAGTACCTGCAGGTGTTGTTGATGGAGTCTACGGGGCAGTGGTGGTAGCAGTACCTGCAGGTGTTGTTGATGGAGTCTACAGGGCAGTGGTGGTAGCAGTACCTGCAGGTGTTGTTGATGGAGTCTACAGGGCAGTGGTGGTAGCAGTACCTGCAGGTGTTGTTGATGGAGTCTACAGGGCAGTGGTGGTGTGCAGTACCTGCAGGTGTTGTTGATGGAGTCTACAGGGCAGTGGTGGTAGCAGTACCTGCAGGTGTTGTTGATGGAGTCTACAGGGCAGTGGTGGTGGTAGCAGTACTTGCAGGTGTTGTTGATGGAGTCTACAGGGCAGTGGTGGTAGCAGTACCTGCAGGTGTTGTTGATGGAGTCTACAGGGCAGTGGTGGTGGTAGCAGTACTTGCAGGTGTTGTTGATGGAGTCTACAGGGCAGTGGTGGTAGCAGTACCTGCAGGTGTTGTTGATGGAGTCTACAGGGCAGTGGTGGTAGCAGTACCTGCAGGTGTTGTTGATGGAGTCTACAGGGCAGTGGTGGTAGCAGTACCTGCAGGTGTTGTTGATGGAGTCTACAGGGCAGTGGTGGTGTGCAGTACCTGCAGGTGTTGTTGATGGAGTCTACAGGGCAGTGGTGGTAGCAGTACCTGCAGGTGTTGTTGATGGAGTCTACAGGGCAGTGGTGGTAGCAGTACCTGCATGTGTTGTTGATGGAGTCTACGGGGCAGTGGTGGTAGCAGTACCTGCAGGTGTTGTTGATGGAGTCTACAGGGCAGTGGTGGTAGCAGTACCTGCAGGTGTTGTTGATGGAGTCTACAGGGCAGTGGTGGTAGCAGTACCTGCAGGTGTTGTTGATGGAGTCTACAGGGCAGTGGTGGTAGCAGTACCTGCAGGTGTTGTTGATGGAGTCTACAGGGCAGTGGTGGTAGCAGTACCTGCAGGTGTTGTTGATGGAGTCTACAGGGCAGTGGTGGTAGCAGTACCTGCAGGTGTTGTTGATGGAGTCTACAGGGCAGTGGTGGTAGCAGTACCTGCAGGTGTTGTTGATGGAGTCTACGGGGCAGTGGTGATAGCAGTACCTGCAGGTGTTGTTGATGGAGTCTACAGGGCAGTGGTGGTAGCAGTACCTGCAGGTGTTGTTGATGGAGTCTACAGGGCAGTGGTGGTAGCAGTACCTGCAGGTGTTGTTGATGGAGTCTACAGGGCAGTGGTGGTAGCAGTACCTGCAGGTGTTGTTGATGGAGTCTACGGGGCAGTGGTGGTAGCAGTACCTGCAGGTGTTGTTGATGGAGTCTACAGGGCAGTGGTGGTAGCAGTACCTGCAGGTGTTGTTGATGGAGTCTACAGGGCAGTGGTGGTAGCAGTACCTGCAGGTGTTGTTGATGAAGTCTACGGGGCAGTGGTGGTAGCAGTACCTGCAGGTGTTGTTGATGGAGTCTACAGGGCAGTGGTGGTATGCAGTACCTGCAGGTGTTGTTGATGGAGTCTACAGGGCAGTGGTGGTATGCAGTACCTGCAGGTGTTGTTGATGGAGTCTACAGGGCAGTGGTGGTAGCAGTACCTGCAGGTGTTGTTGATGGAGTCTACGGGGCAGTGGTGGTAGCAGTACCTGCAGGTGTTGTTGATGGAGTCTACGGGGCAGTGGTGGTAGCAGTACCTGCAGGTGTTGTTGATGGAGTCTACGGGGCAGTGGTGGTAGCAGTACCTGCAGGTGTTGTTGATGGAGTCTACGGGGCAGTGGTGGTAGCAGTACCTGCAGGTGTTGTTGATGGAGTCTACAGGGCAGTGGTGGTAGCAGTACCTGCAGGTGTTGTTGATGGAGTCTACAGGGCAGTGGTGGTAGCAGTGGCACCAGAGCCACCGTGGCCTCGTCTCGGGGGCGGGGCTTCTGCTCTCCTCCCCCCGCCCGCCCATCGCCATTTTCCCAGGGCTCCTCCGCAGCATGGTGTCCAGCACGTTGGCTAAAGGGGGGGGGGGGGGGGGGGACACAGGGGACAGGTAAGGCCAGGTGGAACAGTCATAATAACAGAGGGATTTCAGCTGAATCCAAAGGATAAGTCTGATACAAACATCTTGTAGAAGTGTATCTGAACCTGAACGCAACATCTGAAACAGTCCAGATAATGCACTGTATACATAGACTCTTTCTCCCAGAAGTCAACTGATGACATGTGGATGGCATTTACAAGATAAGATTAGTGGTTAAAGTGAGCAATTGGACAGAAAATAAAACAACTGTTAATTTGCTGCACCCAACAAAAAAACGCACTGAGAGAGAGATTCTTTAAATAGCAGTGCAGCACAGATAAGCAGATGCACATAACGTTCTGGGTTGAATGCAGATACAGATAGCATTGTCTCTGCACACTCCCCAGTGCGAGGTCACATGACCAGGGCAAATAGCGAGGATCAGCACCGGAAGACATAACATCAAGGGAGAGGCAGCTATCATCGGCCCGATAAAATTACAGTCAGGCTGGGCGAGAGAGACTGAATGGCCTCCAAGATTCCAATGTTCGCATGTCCTCATGATGTAAAAAAAACAGACTGAAAAGCCCAAGGACACGGTTATCAGTTAGTACTCCTCACACACTGTATTACACTGCTGTGATTCAGCAGACGCTCTTGTCCAGAATTACTTACACAGCTGGGTATATACTGAACCAATTCAGGTCAAGTACTCTGCTCAAGCTACAATGGTTCAGCAAGTTACAAACCCAGGTCACAAGCCCAGTTCCCTAACCACTAAACTACACGGCTACCTGTATAATACACTGTTATGCACTCATATTAACCGTGATCACTAGTGGAGCCCGAATGCATCTTCCTAAAACAACTGAAAAGACAAAAGTTTCCAAGATGGAGCTGTAGTGTTTAAAGAAACGATCAGCAGAACCAGGTTCATAAACCATGTGCAGACAACTGCCAAAGCACAACACAACCGGCGGTTAACTCTCTGACGAGGAGGACAGCTACCACTGTGACCAAACTGCTCTCCATTTGTGACCCTGCACCCAAAAGGGTTAATGCTGAGGAGGTCCTAAGACAGCGCTTCCTCTGAGTTATGTTAATAAACCCCAGCAGTGTACTTCAGCTCAGATACAGAGGAAACCCTTCCTGCCCCCAGCCTGTTTCCAGGCCCACGCAGTCTGATCTTTAGGGGTGTAGGAGGAAAACATGACTTTGAGCTCTGCATCAGAAGCACATCAGAACCAGACACAGCACTGCAGTGACATCATAATGGGACTGAAGCTCATCACTGCAGTGACATCATAATGGGACTGAAGCTCATCACTGCAGTGACATCATAATGGGACTGAAGCTCATCACCGCGGTGACATCATAATGGGACTGAAGCTCATAACTGCAGTGATATTATAATGGGACTGAAGCTCATGACTAATACAATAATACAATATTATAATGTGCACGCACGCACAAATACGCATTCACACACACACACACACACACACACACACAAGGTAATTCACAGACAGTCACCTCATAATAACCACTTCAAACAAGTGCAAACAGAGCAGCAGATGTTCAGAGAGGCAAATTATGATTATTTATAATGACTCATATTTCATACACATTCAGCCCTGGTGAGATGACCTTTCCGTAGAGACTGCTCAAATATAAAGCAACATCCATGAGCCTTTTTTAATGAACTAATCTGTTGCATTTTTGATGCACTGGTTTCTAACAGAGAAAAACTAGACACAGAAGAAAGATAAAGGAGGTTATTACATCTTTTGGTGAAATTTTACATAAATTTACATAAAACTGAAACTCAGGGAAACCGAAGCTATTATTTAATCAGAAACAGGAACATAAAACTGTTGCCCTGACAGTTCGTTTGTCTATATAATCAACGCTTTTATCGCACATTGTACTTACAAAAGCAGCATCGTTCACGCGACTCTGAATCTCTGAAAGGTCATTGGCTGAGGCCTCTCTGTCTCTGTGTGTGAAACGAGTCCAAACGCGTCCTGTTCTGCCACCTCAAGCCGCAATTATTCCCTTTTTTAAACAAAAGACGAGCTATCGGCTTTCCTCCCACAATCGGCAGGAAGTAACCCTGAATCGGCTCTTTCCAACCAGCACGTAACTGCAATCTGACACCAGCTGAAGGGGCGTAAGGGTATGATGCACAAAAATAAATAAACAAATAACCTTTAGGTGATCTCTTATGAGGAAATATTACATACTGAAGAACACGCAGGTAACTGAAACACCTTGGTAAAAGAAATTGATTTGCAGTGAGCAAATTTTGGCAATTACTATTATGTTTTTTTTGGAAGCCTGCACACAGACATGTTTACAGCTCAGTTATAGTTTGAGCAAAATGCTAAATTACCCAGAACCCCTCCTTCTCACCCAAGGTCCCGCCTTTTTGCCCAGAGCCCCATCTTCGCACCCAGGGCCCCACCCTCTCACCTTCCTTTGAAAGTAAAAGTATCAGAAGGTGCTTTGGAGGGGCGCCCAATTTATTTTTTTGCCAAGGGCCTCCAAAAGTCTATGGCCAGCTCTGTGCTCCCTTTAAAATGATTAGAAGCAGGTGATGTAGAAGTTATGTGGCCTTGTGCTCTGGATGAGTGAATGTAATGCAAAGACGTTTGCGACTCAAATTATTGACTTAATAAAAATCTAATTTTTGACCAACTACTAAAGTAAATAATGTTTTGTAAAGACTTGCTAAATAATAAACACTCATCCATCATTTCCACCTCATACTCGTGCGGTTAGTAGCATCCTACTGCCAGGCCCGTCACTGGGGGGGGGGCAATGTGGTGACGAGGGGCCCACAGCTTGGAGGGTCCCACAAATAAAAAAAAGGAAATTTCTTTTATCAAAAAAGGGGGGCAATGTTCTTTCAGGGGGCCCAGAATTCCGAGCTGCGCCCCCTGTTTACAGCATGTGCAGAGGCGGGAAGCAGGACTGGCGGAAGACATCGCAGAGCCCAGACAGGCAAGCAGGACCGGCGGAAGACATCGCAGAGCCCAGACAGGCAAGCAGGACCGGCGGAAGACATCGCAGAGCCCAGGCAGGCAAGCAGGACCGGCGGAAGACATCGCAGAGCCCAGACAGGCAAGCAGGACCGGCGGAAGACATCGCAGAGCCCAGGCAGGCAGCCCTCTTTCCCCAGCGGTCCTGCGGTTTCACTGCGCTAGGATAAAAAGCCGCCACAACAGATGCCTCCCCGGCAAATAAAGGAACCCGGTAGTTTATCAGCTGGGGCGGTAGACGGGATTCGCTGCGGCGCAAACCTGATCCCATATCCAGGAGAATGAGGCTGGCCAGTCACTGCCAGAGACACCGGGAGCTCCCAGCCAGCAAGCCGGTGCTGCGGGAGCCAAGCACAGGGGCATCGACCGCGAGGCCGTCCCACAACAATGCGGACGTACTAAAGGGAGATTCAGGGGCGGATAGTACTGGGGATCTAGCCGGACGCACGGAGGATCGAGGTGACTGGAAACGCCGCCGGAGGGCTCGTCTGAGGCTGACCCAGAGAAGCGTTATGGAGCGAGCTGTTGAGGGAGAGAGAGCTTGCAGGCCCCTGCGGACACACAGCCAATCGGGTCAGAGCGGAGCGGAGATCGATCAGCATCAGCAACGCTACGCGACCAGCTCAGCGCTAGCAGGCCTCTGATTCAGCATACGGCTCATCCACCCAGCCAGCAGCATCCATTCCCTCTACCAGCGAGCTGTCACTGCAGCCAAAAACACTGCACAGCTGCACTGGGTAGAGAGTGTCTCATGGCCACTACAATAATACAAAAAATCTATAAATAAATGCACTTTTATATTGATAAATCATTTTAGGGCATTGTTGGATGGATAAATCATCAGCAGTGTCTGCTCACTGATGCAGCCCAAGCAGCTTTCTACACTGCTTTTAATGGTTCCACTGTCTGATCACTGAAACCACTGAAAACACATCCATGGAACTGCACCAGCACTCAAATATGCATCAGTTATGTAACAAAACACCGTGTATAAATATCGCCTTAAAACGCGCATTTCTTCCCAGGAGAAGCCATTTGGAAAGGGTATTAGTGTTACTAACAGTGAGAAGAAAAAAAACTCCAGCTCAAGAACTCGATAGGAAAATGCACATGGAGAGAGAGACTGCAGATCCTGAATTAATACTGACCAGCGTGGGGATGCGATTGATTTTGTCTCTCCCGTCCGCAGACCGTCTACGCCCGCGTTTAAAAATAGCGGATACCGAGTGTTAGGCAATCTCCGGGCTGTGCCATCCATCTCCCCGCCCGTGCACGGGATAGCTCCACAGCCACAGAGCAGAGCTCCTTACAAACGTCTCTTACTGCAGACAGGCACAGCGCTGCTGATCTATGGGGGTTATTACGCCCGTAGAGCACACAGGAACATGTCTGTTCAGCTCCAGAGACAGAGGAGAGAGACGAGGGTGAGATCTTACTCCAGGTGGGGGCTGTAAATCAAGCCTTCAGGGGCAGGAGGGCAGAGAAAGACCCCAGCGATGCACCTTGACCTCCTTTTGGGTTTGCAGGAGAGTTCTGACAGCTTCATACATCACCCCCCCGCCCCCCAGCCCGGGCCTCCCACACGTCCGCACATCAAAGATCACGCTGCGCCGTCCGCAAACAGGGGTTACGCGGGGCGGGGGACCAACAAAGGGCCTTTCCCAGGCACGGCCTTTTCATCTGCCCCCGTCCGGCCCAGCGCCTCAAAGAGGGTCCCGTCTGAATGCCCCATCCCACCCGGCCCAGCGCCTCAAAGAGGGTCCCATCTGAATGCACCCGTCCCACCCGGCCCAGCGCCTCAAAGAGGGTCCCATCTGAACGCACCCGTCCCAGCACCTCAAAGAGGGTCCCATCTGAACGCACCCATCCCACCCGGCCCAGCGCCTCAAAGAGGGTCCCATCTGAATGCACCCGTCCCACCCGGCCCAGCGCCTCAAAGAGGGTCCCATCTGAACGCACCCGTCCCAGCACCTCAAAGAGGGTCCCATCTGAACGCACCCATCCCACCCGGCCCAGCGCCTCAAAGAGGGTCCCATCTGAATGCACCCATCCCACCCATCCCAGCGCCTCAAAGAGGGTCCCATCTGAACGCACCCATCCCACCCGGCCCAGCGCCTCAAAGAGGGTCCCATCTGAACGCACCCGTCCCACCCGGCCCAGCGCCTCAAAGAGGGTCCCGTCTGAAGAGTGTTCCTCTGAGAGGCGGGGCTAGCGCTCTGAGAGGCGGGGCTAGTGCTCTGAGAGGCGGGGCTAGCGCTCTGAGAGGAGGGGCTAGTGCTCTGAGAGGAGGGGCTAGCGCTTTTGAGAGGCGGGGCTAGCGCTCTGAGAGGAGGGGCTAGCGCTCTGAGAGGCGGGGCTAGCGCTTTTGAGAGGCGGGGCTAGCGCTCTGAGAGGAGGGGCTAGTGCTCTGAGAGGAGGGGCTAGCGCTTTTGAGAGGCGGGGCTAGCGCTCTGAGAGGCGGGGGTAGCGCTCTGAAAGGAGGGGCTAGCGCTTTTGAGAGGCGGGGCTAGCGCTCTGAAAGGAGGGGCTAGTGCTCTGAGAGGCGGGGCTAACGCTCTGAAAGGAGGGCCTCCATGACGAATTCCCGACAGATTTACGGCACCCAGTTTGGTATCACACCTCAATCTCGGGCCCCTCTTTAGTCACACTGTGGGCCTCTGCTCCGCCCACCTCCACTCTGAGGTCACACCGTGTGACTGTCATAAGGGTGACCGGGTAGCCTGAGCACACATCCTCTTTGTCCCAGACATTTCTTCTTTTTAGGACCAAACATAACCGTCCAGGTGGGATTCCTAAATTCCTAAGTACGTCCGGTTTGGTTTTGCTAGTTCCATAGACTGTATATAACAAAGAAAAGCTGAGTACTGTGCTCACAATGCCCGCCTACCCCTGTCCTCTTTTAAAAAAAAATCCAATATCTGGTCACCCTATGACCAGGTACCATTTAAAAACACCCTTACTAATGCACATCACAGCAGCAGTACGGTGCTGTCCCCTTACTGCCCACTAATGCACATCACAGCAGCAGTACGGTGCGGTGCAAACCCCCTTACTGCCCACTAATGCACATCACGACATAGCTCAGGAGGTAAGACCGATTGTCTGGCAGTCGGAGGGTTGCCGGTTCAAACCCCGCCCTGGGCGTGTCGAAGTGTCCTTGAGCAAGACACCTAACCCCTAACTGCTCTGGCGAATGTGAGGTATCAATTGTAAAGCGCTTTGGATAAAAGCGCTATATAAATGCAGTCCATTTTACCATTTTACCATCACAGCAGCAGTACGGTGCTGTGCAGTATCTCGGCAGAGCTGGGAGGATGTACGGCTGTAAAACCAGAACGGAAAGAGAGGAGGGTGTGGGATTCCTCCACGTTCAGAGGTGTGCGGACGTGGGCTCAGGTTACACCGGCTAAATCCGGCTAATGAGCCGATTTGTCACAGAGTGAAAGGGTCATTATTATGCCGTTTGCTTATTATTTATTATGCCATTTCATTAAAGGAGAGCAGTGTACCCTCCTTTGATGATTGATTCATTTTGCATTATTCAGGCAGGTAGGAAACAGAGAGAGTGACAGACAGCGCACCTCAGAAGGTACCAGGGCAGAGGTTCGAACCCCTGTCAGCCCGGGGGAATTCCCTTCGGGCCGTCCTACTTACTGCCTCCCACACCCTGTTTTTACAGTGTTGTTTTGTCATACAATGCTCTGCACTGTGACCCAAAGCTCCCACTGAACAATATCCATGTTCATAGTGAAGTGTGCCTGACTATTAAGCATGCACGCTACTGTATGTAATAAGCGCGATGACTCAACAGTGTTAGGGAGAATATTATTTAACGTAACGGTCACATTACATTACATTACAGGCATTTAGCAGACGCTCTTATCCAGAGGGACTTACACAACTTTTACATTGCATCCATTTTATACAGCTGGATATATACTGAAGCAATTTCGGTTAAGTACCTCGCTCAAGGGTACAACGGCAGTGTCCTTACCCGGGAATCGAACCTGCGACCTTTCGGTTACAAGCCCAGCTCCTTACCCACTGTGCTACACTCCGTCCGCGTACGTATGGAGACGCCCACGTAAAGCCAGACGACGGGGCAGAGCCCCCCCACACGCGTGTGTGAGCCGTGGCATAGAACCTACAGCATCAGGAACTACACAGGAGGACCACACGCTGCTCTTCCACTGAGTACACCACGACCACCTCATTTTGTGATGCACTCATAAGAACTGCTGGATATTGCTTGTCACTGTTTGAGATCTCCCACGCCTCTTAACAAAGTTCTGTTGAAATTTTGGGTTCCATACTGGTCTGTCTCCATGGTGAAAAAAAAAAGAAATGTTGTTTATCCCACCCATTAGAGAGAATTTATGTGTATGCTCCCAGTACAGTTTGTTTAAATTATCTACACAGTTTATAATAAAAAACTGATTTGAATAGAAAATATTGATGTGTTGTAAACAAAGAAAAGTTGATTTGAAAGCGCTGGATGTGCACTGGTCTAAGCAGAAGGCAGGTTCTGTGTGCTGTCTGGCTGACGTGCAGTAATCAGGCAGGCTGAGATTACCAGGGCACAGAAATGAAACCGTATCCTCGTGTTGTGAGCGCGCTCAGTGGACTCTGCCTGTGGCCGGTGAGAAAGCCTTTCTTCCACACCATACATGGAGCCACAGTGCAACACCCATCCCCCGAGCTCTCTCTCTCTCACACTCACACACACACACACACGAACACACACGCACTCGCGCACGCACACTCTCACACATACAGACACACTTACACATACACACACACAGGCAAACACACACACACACGAACACACACGCACGCACACTCTCACACATACAGACACACTTACACATACACACACACGGACGGACAAACACATATACGCATGGACACACACACTCAAACACACACACACACACAGACACACGCACACACACACTCACACAGGCAAACACACACACACACACAGAGGGATCTCAGCTAAAGCCCATCACCCCACAGTGTCGGCACACCTGCTGCATATTCATCACTTCCTACAGAGACTGGCTGACCGCGCCAGTTCCCACAATGCCTCAGTCCTCCAGCTGTGCTCCATGCAAAACCCTCTTAAGATATGACCCCCAAACAATCAGAATCACCAGAATGTTCTATGAGAGTTCTATGAGAGTTTTTTTGTTATAGCTCTATGAAACGTAGAGCTATAACAAAAGAAACTGTGGCCATCGAGGTCCTGAGTTTTTGGATATGCAGTCAAATCAGCAGGTCAATAACACTTACAGGAGCAGATGACTTTAGTTTACAACCAGAAGCTTCTACTGGCATGAGTAATTCAAGAACTGAGAACTGTAAACCCTGTGGCCCTCATTGGCAGGGTCTGCTCACAGGTAAACAGGAAGTGAGTGGGTCAAAAGGCCAGAGAGCAGTTCCTGTTAATCGTTCAGAAGGCAGCGATCAATTCCGGTGAGCTAGCAGGGACACTACTGATTTTGAGAGGTTTTCAAGTGTTTCTCAAGAAACAGCGAATGAGGAAGTGCTCAGCAAGGACAGGAAGCAGATGTTAGTCAACAGTAAATACATTCGCGTGGAGACCAGAAGATAAGATCAGTAAGCACTCCATGGGTAAATGAGCGGGGATGTATTTTTTGTAAACGCATCCCTCATAAGAGAGGCGATGGTCCCTAACCCTATTATCCAGTGTGAAGTCTAAATATTACAGATGCTTCTGGACAGTGAACCAAAACTGAGCTTTCTATCTGAGCAGCGTGAAGGATAATGAGGGGATGTTGGGTCAGAGAGTGATGGCCCTATTGCCTCTGCTCTGACATAACGGTGCACTGCTACAACTCTTGGACACATATATTTGTCCTCCAAATGCTGGGGTGTGAAACAATTCTGTGCAAAAACAATTTTATCCAGAGGAGACAAAGTATAAACTAGCCCTTAAAAGACAACTCTATACTGCTGACAGAATCAGGCTAAAGCAACATTGGGCAGGACGTGGTACTGAGTGCTACTGTCAGTTTATAAACATGTCGCTTTTTAAAATGTACTCAAAAGAGACCTCTTTTAGGCCCTTTAAAAATGGCCAAAAATAATTGGCTACGACACGTGCTAAATATGCTACATGGCTAACGTAATGGAGCTGAGCATCAGTGGAGTTAAGTGTTCCGTTGAGTGTACTGAACGCGAATAACCTTTTCAGTTATAATTGGACAGATTGTATGACAGAAAGAAAACGTGTTAACAGGGAGGTACACTGCAAATTTAGAGCCAGAGCATCACACGAATAGCACGAGATCCTTCGGGCTTAAACAAAGGAAGGGCAGGTATATATAAAGCAGCACCAGACCCCAGTACAGAGAGGCACTTGATTAAAACACACACAGGTCGAAAGAAACAAGAGTAGATTCACATTTCCTACATCAAGGGCAGCGAACCGAGCGCCTGTGAAGTCTCTGGTCTGATTCAGTCCCAGCCGGACTGCACAGTTAGACTGATTATTACGAGTCCAAGCATAAATAACCAGAATGATTAAACGTTCAGTTCTCCAGCCTTACGGTCAACTGCTCTCATTAACATTACACGGCTGGATCTGTTTCTAAACACATCTGAGCGCAGTTGTGTTTGAACAAGTGTGTGAAATTGTACAGCCTCTGTTCCATATTTTCTTTCATTATTTTTTTCCCTTCTTCTTCTCATTTTTTTCTCTCTTTGGTCGTTCTTTTGGTATTTTCATCCACTACCGACCATCATGTATCCCTTTGTACAATTCCCCAGACTGTATCTCAGGGATTCTTTCCTAGGGCTCAGTAATGTAAATGTGAATTGTACTTTCTTTAAAAATTGCAATAAAATATTAATCATAAAAAAACATCAAATTTATCCCCATTTAGCTCTCTCTCTTCCAGAGCAGGTTACGCAACATTTTTACATAGAATAAACTTTTATAGTTGAGATATTTACTGAAGCAAAAACCAGAAACATCTCTGGCACGCCATGAGTAGAGTTACCTTCCTGTGAAACAGAACACACACAAGGGCGCTCTTTAATGGCAGCACATGCCACACGTTAATTTGA
Source organism: Anguilla pacifica (assembly GCA_039654925.1). Classification (NCBI taxonomy): domain Eukaryota; kingdom Metazoa; phylum Chordata; class Actinopteri; order Anguilliformes; family Anguillidae; genus Anguilla; species Anguilla pacifica. Next base: position 1,430,064 of record CM077297.1, on the reverse strand, counting down.
ACCTCTCAGTTTGTGATTAAAATTCCAGGGCTGAGTTCTGGGCAGCCTTCTCTGCTCTTCAATAAACACTTCATCCTTCTGCCACCCTGGGCTGATCCTCCTCCGTGCTACTATCAACCCCTACTTTCCCCCCCTTACGCTACCCTGTCCCCTCCCTTCCTTATTCCAGCTCTCTTCTTCCCCTCTTCCTTAGCTCCACCCCTCTCCTTAGCTCCACCCCCTATCCTTAGCCCCACCCCTCTCCTTAGCCCCGCCCCCTCTCCTCTCCGTGTGATCTGCAGAGCTGCAGGACCAGCTGGTCTCACTCAGTGTGTCCGTGAGGCGAAAGCTCTGGTAATCCAGTGGTGTGGGTTACAGGAAGAGGTGGTTACGACACAGCCCCCCTCCCCCCCCATCCCCCATGCCCCCACCTTGTTCCAGAACCCACAGGTGCAGCTTTAAATCCCCGGCCTCCTCACACTCCCCCCCCCCCCCCCCCCAACGCCCCGTCCGTCCCGCGGAGCCGCACCCCGGACCGGAGATCAGGTTCTGCCGGAGGAACACGATCCGCGTTCCGACAGGAAGCCACGGAACCACGCTGCGCAGGAAACAGTTCCCCCTCCGCCCTCGTCCCTTTTCTCCTTTTCCCTCTCCTTCTCTCTCTCCTCCTGGCCACCGAGTCTTCCCTTTAATGTGCTAATGCAAGGGGACTAACAGGTAAACATCAGAAATATATCCCTTTTTTACGTTTCCCTTTTTTCATCGTTGAGCACAATGAATGATGTTCCAGCTGTGGCTGTGGATTTGTGTATTCGCTGAGCTCTCATTTCTGAATCAGTCTTTCCCTCCCCCTGCCTCAGTGACATTTATTCTATTCGTGAAACGCTTCCATCCTCTACCTTGAGTTTCATTCTTCACTGAGTGTTGCAGATTCCTCAGTCCAAATGCAGTTATTTTGCCTGTAAAACAGCTTCATAATGAGCAGCTAGAAAGACGTTCCCCATCAGAAGCCTTCTCACTTTATGAAGCACTCAGTGCTAAGAGGAGCGCTTAGCGACCTGCTGATGATGTAAAGCATCCCTGAAGAGCACTCATCCGCTCCCTCTCCATCTGTAGCATTTCTGTCAAGAGGAACAGAGTGAGCTCTAAGAGTTTGGTGGCCTTAAAACAAGAATTAACCAAAGCAATTAATACAGTAGCGTTACACAATCCCGAGGATTGAAAGAGCCAATCGGCATATGATTTTATCAAGAAGCAAACTACATGGGTTAAACTGACATAAGACCTGAAAGGGCAGCTGGACAGTGAAGATCAGATAACCTCTGTTCGCAGTCACTCGGGGAACTGATCTGGTTCCTCGTGAGTAAGCAGGCAGCGCTCTGGAGCTCTCCATCTCTCTCTCTCTCTCTCCATCTCTCTCTCTCTCTCTCTCCATCTCTCTCTCTCTCTCTCCATCTCTCTCTCTCTCTCTCTCCATCTCTCCATCTCTCTCTCCATCTCTCTCTCTCTCTCTCTCTCTCTCTCTCTCTCTCTCTCTCTCTCTCTCTCTCTCTCTCTTTCTCTCTCTCTCTCTCCATCTCTCTCTCTCGGCCTGCGCGTTATCTGGATTCGAGCGGAGCGGAGAGTTGTTGTTGGCAGCGACGCGCTCGGCGTAAGTGTTCGAGTCGAAACATCTGGTTCTCCGCAGGGCGGGGTGCCTCGCGCAGAAACGGCGCTCTCCCCCCCCCCCCCTCTTCACGGGACAAAAGAAACACGTCGGTTACGGGGGGGGGGGGGGGGGTGGGGGGGTTCGATCCGGGAGGAACGCGCCAGCGCCTCTTAACTTAACTTGACCGCGGTCCCGCGCCGGACAGAAGCTTGGACCGCGCGACGGTGACATCACCGCCCTCCTGGCCGGAGCCGAAACGCGGCCGTGCAAACCGCCGTCTCCCTCGGTTACCAGCGCTGGCGCAGCGAAAGGAGACGCGAACATCGCCGCCCGGTTCTGCGAGACAAGCGTCGGGTTTCATCCGCCATTTCCGCCCGCGGCCCGCGTGTCGGCCGGACGTGCGCGGAGACAGGCAGTAAATCTGCGCTAATTTGCCGATGCAATAATATTTTTTTTGTAAGTGTGATATTTTTGACTTTTGACTTTTTTAATAAATAGCCCAGTTAAAAATTGTTAAAATTGTGCGGTAACCCCACAGAAAGACACTGCAGGGTGAAATGTTTTGCTTTCTGGTACTGGGAGGACAGAGCGACTGCACTGGACAGTATACTGATACACACAGTAGGTCATTTAAATGAAATATCATTATTTAAAACAGTGACTGATTCACACAGAGCGAAAGGTAACTCACTGAACTTGTCTTGGCGTCAAATTAAAAAATTTCCTTAAGTTCACTTAAGTTTAAGTGTCTCAGCTCATAAACATAAACTGTCAAAACATGACTAGAATATTAATGAAAGCATTTTTGAGGACAGCAAGTGACTAAAGAAGGTTGTTCTCATGATTTTTTCCACATGATAGACTGACTATGACCAATCATATTAAAAATCAATGACCTTGTTCATGATTCCGACTGTGCATTTCTTCAATAAACGGGGTACCTAATGCATCTTAAAATGGAAAACATATATTAAAAAGGGGAAAGTATTCCAGAAAGTGAGGTTACAATGTTTCTAAAAGATACAAAGCGTGGATTTTCCTAATTTCATAAAGTAAAAAGAAGAATTTTCCAAGAACATATTGAACTGACTTTCAGAATTTAAAAAAACGTCCAAAAAAATTCATTAAAATCACAATTATGTCACAACAGTTATGCCTTTTAGTATTTAATAACTATGAAGTGGGGCTGCTGCAGGCTGCAGATAATTGGACATTCCAAATTAGTGAGGGAATTGGACATGATCAACCCCACACTGGGTGCCTTGGAAAAGAAGAAAAAAGAAATATGAACTGATATTAATTTTACCATCCAGAAATTCATTCAAAAAGACCTGTCAAATAAAATCAATCTGGTCTGTACTCAGCATTAAATATTTTCAGCCAGGCGTGAGGCTACACCTCTTCCCCATGGAAACCCTGACACACACACACACACACACACCACAGACACACAGCAAAAGCCTCCAATCAGTAAACAAGCTGCGATTTCCCTATGACCCGATTTTAACCACGCATTGCACCTATTATCAGCACAACCAGCGTCCAAACAGGCCCAGATATGTAAACCAGATGTGTGATGTCATCGCAAGGCTGTTCACTGCCAGTCTTTGTGTTGTCTCTCGAGTTCGGCCTTGGTGGACCGACAACACACACGCAGGCAGGAGGCCTGGCCAGCGCTTTTTTTAATCTGCCAGTAGTTCGTATCAAAGCCGTAGCCTAAACAAATCACGGTTAATACGCTAAACATTCTGAAAAAATCCCAAGATTTTGTCCGAGTGCTAGTCCAAGGTCCCTGCTGAAAAACATTTCCAGCGCCAGGCGTATGGATACGTACACCAAGCAGAAATAAGAAAAGATTCCGTCTTCCACGCAGCACCGCTAACTTCCTGTTCCCATACGACTGCCTGTAATTCTCCCATGATATTCCTTGGAAGTGATATTCTGACATTCAATACCACACACAGACTGACCTTTATGTTCAGGACAAAATAAAATTCACATAAAATACTAGTAGTTAATGGTAATAATTAAATAACATTCAGAATACAATCCGAAAAAAAATATACCAATCAATAAAAAAATGAATCAATAAAATTAAAAGGAAAAAGGTTTGCACAATGAAAATATTGAACACAAAATACCGTGCTCAAAATTTTAACTTTGTTTCACAAAATTGAACTCATATTTTAATATTCATTATTATATTTCCTGATCATCTAACGCAGGGGAAACAGATGCTGTGGTAAGCCGCTGCCACAGTCGTCTCCATGTTTATATGCGCAGTGACATGCTCCACCTGACCTCGGTAGAAAAAAAGTGATTTTTAAAACAATGTATTTTGTTTGAACTGGCTTTGTAACCGAGAGGTTGCAGGCTTTATTCCCGGGACACTGCCATTGCACCCTTAAGCAAGGCACTCCTGCACTCCTTAAGTAGGTATTCAACTGTATGAATGGATACTATGTAAAAAAGCAAAAAGCTGTGTAATTTGCTCAGGATAAGAGCGTCTGCAAAATAAATAAATAAAAAACAAATAAAGGCTTCCCTTCAGCAGCTGAAATGATAGTTTGGGATCTCCACGGCAACGCTTTCACTGATTTGTAATGTTTTAAAAAACATGACCTATGTCTGTCAGAATGTGCAAAAAAAGCTGTCTGTGCTGCACAACAGGAATATACTCTTGGTTGTGTGTGTGTGTGTGTGTGTGTGTGAGTGTATTGTGTGAGTGAGTTTGTACGTGTATATGAGTATGCATGTATGTGAGTACCTGTGTATGTCCATGTATATGGAGTGCGTGTATGTCCGTGTATGTCCGTTCATGTTTTTGTGCATGTGTGTACATGCATGTGCGTCTGTGTGTGTGTGTGTGTGTGTGTGAGTGAGTTTGTTACTACTGACTAGATCCCAAAACACAGACACACCACAGCTGAGTTACTACTGACTAGGTCCCAAAACACAGACACACCACAGCTGAGTTACTACTGACTAGATCCCAAAACACAGACACACCACAGCTGAGTTACTACTGACTAGGTCCCAAAACACAGACACACCACAGCTGAGTTACTACTGACGAGGTCCCAAAACACAGACACACCACAGCTGAGTTACTACTGACTAGATCCCAAAACACAGACACACCACAGCTGAGTTACTACTGACTAGATCCCAAAACACAGACACACCACAGCTGAGTTACTACTGACTAGGTCCCAAAACACAGACACACCACAGCTGACAGAAGGAGTTATATCACACTACTAACGACTGAAGCAATCATAACATGTTATGAAGACCAGCAGACGAATATCATGGAAAAATAACATTATTATAATGCAACAAAATGTGTTAACACAAAAAAGCCATTTTCCCCAGTTCTGTGGAGCCATAAAATATTCTAACTCTATTATTATTCAATAATAAGTTACTTCCAAGAAATTGTCATTAACTAAATGTCACTGACTATCATTAGCTAAGAATTTTATACAGGAAAATTAAAGAAATATACTGTATCTATTCATTTTCACTTTCCATGAACTCCTACATAAGAGGTTTAAGAAAAATCACTGAAGACTAAATTTAAAAATCCCAATAATGAATTAGTGTTCTTATGATTGAATATTAAATGACAAAATTTAGTCAACGGCCATGCAATATATGATATATATCTCCTTTCCAAAAAATTTAGTTTGCATATCTAAAAAAAGATCCTTTCCTCTGTTCAATATAAATATTTTTAAAGACAAAAACAGCCGAAATATGTGTTAAGAAAAACTGAAAGTCAAAATGAGAGAATTGCTAATTGTTTAATAAGCCCAGTTACTGACTCCCATACACTTCTTTTTTTTCTCTTTTTTATAAAGCTGACACTTTTTATAAAGCTGACCAGATAAATCAACCAATGAAAACAGTTCAATTCAGCAGAGAGCAGTTCGTCCCAAAGTACACTCAGAAAATGCTGCCGCGGTGTTCTATTTAAGCACTGGATTTATAGCACACACACACTGCTTTAACAAACTGACACAATGTGTGGGGACCCTGAGACACTGTAACAGGTTAAAGCACACTTGCGGGGACCCTGAGACACTGTAACAGGTTAAAGCACACTTGTGGGGACCCTGAGACACTGTAACAGGTTAAAGCACACTTGTGGGGACCCTGAGACACTGTAACAGGTTAAAGCACACTTGTGAGGACCCTGAGACACTGTAACAGGTTAAAGCACACTTGTGGGGACCCTGACACACTGTAACAGGTTAAAGCACACTTGTGAGGACCCTGAGACACTGTAACAGGTTAAAGCACACTTGCGGGGACCCTGAGACAATGTAACAGGTTAAAGCACACTTGTGGGGACCCTGAGACACTGTAACAGGTTAAAGCACACTTGTGGGGACCCTGACACACTGTAACAGGTTAAAGCACATTTGTGAGGACCCTGACACACTGTAACAGGTTAAAGCACACTTGTGGGGACCCTGAGACACTGTAACAGGTTAAACCACACTTGTGGGGACCCTGACACACTGTAACAGGTTAAAGCACACTTGTGGGGACCCTGACCCACTGTAACAGGTTAAAGCACACAGGAGCAGTACAGGCTATGACATCAACCCTGAGCCTCTGACAGCACATGATGCAAAGCTTTGTTACGGGGTACCCCAGCACCCCAACGCGCTCCCCGCAGGTCCGGCGAACCCCTCTACTCACCCTCAGTCATGGGGCGCAGCAATCCCAGTCCCGCCAGCAGCAGCGAGGTCCTCCAGACGTACCCCCAAAACACCGTCATCCTCCAGCTGAGAGCCGGACTCCAGAGTGTGTGTGTGTGCGTGTGAGTGTGTGTGTGTGTGTATGTGTGTGCGTGTGTGTGCGTGCGTGACTGTGTGTGTGTGTGTGTCGGTGTGTGCGTGACTGTGTGTGTGTGTGAGTGTGTGTGTGTGTGTCGGTGTGTGTGTGTGTGTGTGTGTGTGTGTAAGCTTCCTCTCCCTGTTATCAGAAACTCTGCACCACGCAGGCACCCAGCAACCTCCAGCTCCACTGTACACTGATGGACCAGCTGTGAGGGGAACAGAGTGAGAGGGAGAGAGAGGGAGAGGGAAAGGGAGGGAGAGAGAGAGGGAGAGAGAGAGAGGGAGAGGGAGGGAGAGAGAGAGAGGGAGAGAGGGGGAGGGAGTTAGCAGGCTGCTCTCTCTCACACACTGCCCCCTGTGTTGCTCGACCGGCCCTCTCACTCCCTCTGGACACCTCGTGGGTTTGGACAACAAAGGGGCAAATGATCCCTGCTGCCCCCTTACCTACCCCCGCTGCCCCTCTCGCCCTCTCCCTGCCCCTCCAACACTTCAAAACCCTCCCGTTTTCAAAAAGGGGGAGGGGGGGTGCAGCGGCCTGAGGGGGTGCCCCCAAAGAGAGGAAAAAAAACAGCTTCACCCACAGGAAGAAGGGAAAATATGCAGGAAGAGAAAGAGCTTACAGAGTGCTCAAAATACAAGAAATTCTCTAACATTTTCAGTTATATTCCCGGCACACACTCATCCTGGTAAACAGCAGCCAGGTTTTATGGGCCTTGCATCTACTGGCAGGTAAGGATAAAAGAACAGGTGTTCACTGAACCTGGGCCAGAGCCAGAATCGCTGGATATGAATTAACTCGGAAGTCAACATTATTAACGCTTTAAGGTGTGAGATCACTAATGTGTGATCACAGTGTTCTCAACTGAACATTATAATGCTGATGATGTCACAATTACTGCTGGTAACTGAAAGTTCTAGAACACTGACTTAGAACTTTGGAAAGAAAAAAAAAACCTACTTCTCAAAGGTTCTGTTCACACTGATAGGTTCAGGGTTAAAGCAAACATGTGGTTTCAGGATACAAACACAGAAAGAGAGAAAGTAATGTATATGCGTCAAAATCACCTTATAAATCTAAACAAGAAAAATTCATTCACTGGATATCCTAACCTGGGTCTGCACCATTTCTCTGCTGCTCAGTCTTCGGTCTCATTTTCAGTGCAGTATAGCTGCTTTACTGGTTTTGGTTGGTAGAAACACAAAGTCAAACCTCCAGCCATTTCTCACAGACCGGGCTTTTCATAACTGATTATATCTGTCTTTCTGCAGAGTAATACATGTCATAGTTTTGGGCAGCGGTGGCGTATAATGGGAGCGCAGCTCAGCCTAAAGGTTGCAGGTTTGAGTCCCAGGTAGGGTGCCATTGCACTATTGAGCAGGGTATAGAGAAACCAGCTGTGTGGCGTAGGGGGGGAACCAGCCCACTGTGCAGTGGTGGGAGGTGATGTTTTTCCCACATGGGCAGTGTGATTGTCTTGTCAGGAGGGATTTCACCATTGCAATGCATAGCATGCGATCAGGTGACCTCTTTCCAGCGCTGGAGCAGGGGGTTCTGGGAGCAGGGGTCTCCGCGGGTCACACAGAGGCCCTTGAAGTACGGGGACATCCATCAAGCGCGCAGCGGGTGGGAACCCTGGGGGGGGGGGGGTGAGGGGGGGTCTGGGGATTGAGTGATTATGGAACATGCTGATACTCTCAAACTCCTGCTTGTTCCAGGAGAACCATTGTCTTCTTATTTTCCCCTCTTGAAAAAGCCCCTAATAGGGCCCATCAGCTGTGACAGAAACCCTCTTTTAAGAGGTGTTAAGAATTAGCAATTAGCTTCAGGGATTCATCGGTCCAAAAAAAGTATAACACACCGACACATCATTAAAGGACCTGAATCACTGATGTTTTGAGTTGGATCAGACCAGTCCTTCTAAATAAATAAAAACAGGATCTCAAGAGGGGAAAGAGAAATGAGACCCCATGAAGGTGGGACGGGCGATGTCGTCTTTCTTTGGAATGTGCATCCTTCGCGTTCGCCCCATCCTCATCAAGCAGAGGGCCAAAGTGTCTCCTTCATCAGTCCTCCTGCGGGCTTCTGAGGCATGAATTATGATATCGGAACAAATCGATGCTCCCCCCCGAACACCGTCAGGCTGCTCGGCCACACGGACGGACGGTTCGACCCTCAGGGAATCAGGGGAGGCGACCCGCTAGGAGGCGAGCCTCGGCCGTCCAATGGGCACGCTGCCTCCGATTCGGGCCGCTCGTATTGCTGACTGAGCGCGCTGAAATCACACTCAACACCCCCCCCCCCCCCCCCCCCACCCCAAACGCAACCAGCAGGCAGGAGCCCACAAAAGCCCTGGGGGAGTTTCCTACCACCCCCCCCCCCCCCCGAACCCCACACGCACCCCACCGCCAACCCTCAGTAACCCCCCCCACCTGCACCCCCCCCCCCCCATTCCCCAGCAGAGCGCGATTTGTGTGAGAACAGAGAAGAGCCCTCATGAATATGCAGTGGGCCCCACACAACGGGGAGCTTCCATTGAGCATTTTTAAAAAAAATTTTTAACCAGAATGCTTAAGCAGAAAGTGTTTTTTTTAACGGACGAGCGAGCTGTCCTCACAGTAAGGGCCGCCCTCTCTCTGCAGAGGGAAAGGCGGGGAGGACAGCCAGAGACCTGCCGCTAACGGCCTGTGGTGAATATAAGCGCGAAACCGCTAACTAAATAAACTTTCTAATCAAAAACATGTATAACTATATATATAAACATATATAAATATATCTAAACATATATAAATAAAAAGTAAACACTGCTTCTGAGAAAAACAAATCATGAAAACTCCACATTACCAGGTTAGGGACGTTAACTGCGCAATGACACAATAAAATTATTGCTTTATATCTGGAGCTTAAGTAAGTGTGCAATAAAGAATTTAAATTCATTATTGTACAAAGTGACATTTTGACAGACATTTGCACTTTTTCAAAGCTCTTTCCACAGTGTGCATGCTTATTCCCAAACAGCTTATTGTACATCATAATATAAAAACCAAAAAAATACAGTCCTCACATATTCTTATAGGTGAGACCACAAAGGATATGCAATATTTTTTTTGTACCATAATCAACAGGCAATTCATAATGGTCTCATTAAAGAGCTAGTTCAGTTTCTGGATTATTTTAGAAAGTTTAGACCTATTTCAGTTTCATTGTAAGTTTTTGATGGGCCCAGATTGGTGGAGACATTTTATTTTAGATGAAGAATCTTTTAAATATTTACATACATGTCTGATGATCTGGTGGGTTTCTAATTAAATTAATTAAACAGCAGCTGGTTTTTGAAGGAATCTCCAGTCAGCAGCCTGTTGCTGGCGGTGCTCTGACACGCTCTCTGACACGCTCTCTGACGGACACTGTGTAAAAACGGCTCGCCTTCCCCTCATTTTTCACAGGCTGCATTCATTCATTCATTCATTCATTCATTCATTCATCCAAAATGGCCGCCACAGCCCACGCAGCTAGTGTCCCTGATTTACTGTCTTTGCTGATGCCGGTTTCCATGGCGACATAGCTCATTCTGACATACTGTAGTAACGGCTTCACGGCCGGGAGCCAGTCTGGGTTTTAGTACTACTGAAGGGCTGCAACAGCTGTGCTCCGCCCCCCTGCAAGCCTTAGGCATTACAGACAGAGTCATTAACCCTTTCACAAGTACGCTTTTCAGAATGATTTATTTATTTATTTATTTATTTTAGTCAGTGTTCTAGAACTCCGCTTCTTAACAACAGTGATTGTGACATCAGCATTTAGAATGTTCACTTGAAAACATTCTAATCAAATATTTGTGTCCTCACACCATAATGGGTTCAACATGACCTGGTCGCTTCCCAAAATCTATCTCTGCCCAGTACCCTTCTGGACACCCAAAATCCCCACTCTATCCTGTCCTGGAACCCAAGTGATTTCACACAGTAACCAAAATATTAAAAATCGATGTGAACAGAATATAGCAAATAAATATCAGCATTTTTTCTTTCCTCAACACTGTGAAACTCCAAACTGAATATCCATGGGATGAAGTATCAGGATTCCACTACGGGAATTATCCTCCATCAGCGGGTTTTTGTGTTTTTTTCTCAGCGAAAGTGCTGGTTTTGTAGAAAAAGGACCCCTGTCGTTAGCGCTTAGCGTGCGCGGTTAAATGCACTGTACAGCATGTCTGTGAGCCGGATACAGGGCACGGTTAAATGCACTGTACAGCACGTCTGTGAGCCGGATACAGGGCGCGGTTAAATGCACTGTACAGCACGTCTGTGAGCCGGACACAGGGCGCGGTTAAATGCACTGTACAGCACGTCTGTGAGCCGGATACAGGGCGCGGTTAAATGCACTGTACAGCACGTCTGTGAGCCGGATACAGGGCATGGTTAAATGCACTGTACAGCACGTCTGTGAGCCGGATACAGGGCGCGGTTAAATGCCCTGTACAGCACGTCTGTGAGCCGGATACAGGGCGAGGTTAAATGCACTGTACAGCACGTCTGTGAGCCGGATACAGGGCGCGGTTAAATGCACTGTACAGCACGTCTGTGAGCCGGATACAGGGCGCGGTTAAATGCCCTGTACAGCACGTCTGTGAGCCGGATACAGGGCGCGATTAAATGCACTGTACAGCACGTCTGTGAGCCGGATACAGGGCGCGGTTAAATGCACTGTACAGCACGTCTGTGAGCCGGATACAGGGCGCGGTTAAATGCACTGTACAGCACGTCTGTGAGCCGGATACAGGGCGCGGTTAAATGCACTGTACAGCACGTCTGTGAGCCGGATACAGGGCGAGGTTAAATGCCGTGTACAGCACGTCTGTGAGCCGGATACAGGGCGCGGTTAAATGCACTGTACAGCACGTCTGTGAGCCGGATACAGGGCGCGGTTAAATGCCCTGTACAGCGCGTCTGTGAGCCGGATACAGGGCGAGGTTAAATGCCCTGTACAGCACGTCTGTGAGCCGGATACAGGGCGCGGTTAAATGCACTGTACAGCACGTCTGTGAGCCGGATACAGGGCGAGGTTAAATGCACTGTACAGCACGTCTGTGAGCCGGATACAGGGCGCGTCCCCCCCCCCCCCGTTCCCCCCGCCCCCCCGCCCCCCCCGCCCCATCCCATCTCTGCCTCATCAGCACTAAACGGCCCATGAGAAGGTGTTTTCGTACACCCGGGCAGAGGCCTCCGGGTCCAGCGGGCCTGATTATCCAGAGACTGTTAACAGCTACTTTAAAATGACAAACGTGCCTGTGTCCTCACCTCACTGTCATTTTAACAGTGATGTCAAAATACGCCAGTTTTAAAAAACTGAATCCTGTACTGGTGATTCAGTTTAATGTATTCCTCTTGCACAGTGCTGTGTATTACAGTATTACATTAAGTCAGGTACTGGTCTCTTTTCTCTAACATTACCAGGGGAAACTATTCCATGCACTGACAGCCCTCTCTATGTTACCTTAATTCAGGCAGGTGCAAAGCAGAGAGGATAGCACATAAAGAAGGGATCACAACCCCTTTGGGGACTGAACCAAAACCCATGCGGGGAGTTATATATATATATTCGCCCATTTATTGTGAAGTGCTGAAATATACTGAGAACGTATTTCATTTAATCATATTCGCTGTATCTTCCATTTCCATAAGGAAGGGACTGGTGCTCCTGCAGTGACAGACTAGCATTTTTACCCACTAGGCACGGCATAGAAACAAAATAAAAGATACAATTAAAATGCTGCGACTTTGCACCTGAGCTGAAATTGGGAAGCACACCCATGTGTCCAAACTTTACTAAAAATCGAAAGAACACTAAAGGCTAGGATGCTGCCAAATTTTGGCACGGCAACAGGTGCGAGGGAAACCCTGTAACTTCACGAAGGCCACACCCAGAAAAAACACTCAATGAGTTCTTTCTGCATCAATTCACACTGAAATGGCTTGTGCTGTATTTACACAAAGTACCAGCAGGACCTCACCTGCTTCTCAGGCTACACCACCGTTCATCAGGGACACATAGAAGCCCAAAAACATTCACAAATTGACAGTTACTTGACCCTCCATCACAGGGAAAGTGGCCTAATTAAAGTAAATATTATGGGATTTTCCACAGTCAAGGAGACTGCAGACCATCAGCCAAGACCAGCTCAGAGGCTGTGTTTCCTCTCTGGGAGCTGGTCATGGGCTCTGAGCTCGCTAGTGAGAGGGGCGCCTTGTTTGCATCGCAGAGTTAGCCAGACTGTCGTACCCGTTTACTCTGTGGGGGCACCGGGGGGGGGGGGGGGGGTTTGATTATCCCTGAATGTGCTACGAAACCATAATGTGCCTGTGCCTGTTCATCTCCATCAAAGTGATAAACACTGTGGATTCTCCCCGAGTGCTCAGTGCTTTAATCAGGTGTGTTTTCCCCCTCTGAGTCTCACAGTGGGAGACAGCTCTGTCCCTGTGTGTGTGTGTGTGTGTGTGTGTGTGTGTGTGTGTGCCCTGCGATGGACTGGCAAACTGTCCAGGGTGTATTCCTGCATCTCGTCCAATGCATGCTGGGATAGGCGGCAGCACCCCCCGTGACCCTGACCAGGAATAAGCGGGTATAGATAATGGACTGATGGATGGATGGACTTAGCCACGGAAGGGCAGTAAGAACAGCCTCTACTCACATATAATAAAGCATGCCATTTAACTTGATCACTTGATTTTAAAAAATCATTTGACTACCATATAATACCTGTAGTCTTTCAGTAAATTTTAAAATATGGAAAAATGAGTCAAAGATTTTGGCAGGCTCTAATAGAAAATTGAGTCTGCTTCTTTAACCTATTTCCACTAGTCCACATGGCTATGTGCTGTGCCCAGCAACACCAGGGAACAGAGAATCTGTTGTTCCTTCCACTTGTAAAACAATACTGCAAAAGACTGAGCAACACATGAGCAATCAAGCCCACCCCCCCCCCCCCAATTCAGTTTTAAACCTGCCACGCAAAATTTGGGCAGTCAGCTAGAAAACAAGCAAAAGAGAAAGAAAAACAAAACAAATAAAAGGCTTTCCGTTTTCACTTCCCAACACTAACTGCAAGCAGCCACAGTAGAGTGAACACAGGTGTCTTCAATTAAAAATTTAAATGAAACATCTTTGTGAGAAGTAAAAAAAAAAAAAATTAAAAATGACCTGAGCCCTGCCAAGTCCCCAGGAGGTTTTAATGAAGACACCGCTGTGTGGTGTCCGGGTTACGGTCAGTGGACACTGGTAATCAAAGGCCCAAATTAAGAGGCCGGTTCAGGGCCAAGCGAAGCAGGCCTGACATCACGGGTCATCGCGTTGACCTTTAAACCCTGAGTGACCCCTACACCTGCCCGAGCGATTAGCCTGGATGCACCCCGGCGATTCAGACACCCGCGGCCAATCCAGCGACGCAGCTCAGCGGCCAATCCAGCGACACTGCTCAGCGGCCAATCCAGCGACGCAGCTCAGCGGCCAATCCAGCGACGCAGCTCAGCGGCCAATCCAGCGACGCAGCTCAGCGGCCATTCGAGCGACGCAGATGGCGGTCATTCGAGCGATGCAGATGGTTGTCTGAGCGACGCAGATGGCGGTCGTCTGAGAGATGCAGATGGCGGTCGTCTGAGCGACGCAGATGGCGGTCTGGACCTCAGAACTCAAACGGACGGCGATTCCCGGGCCTCCAGCCTTTCACTCTCGCGGTTCACAGCTGTGGCGGCTGATCATGCTACAGCACGACGGTCAGGTGATGTTCACACCGCCGTTTCGGAGTCCGTTATGCCACTGTTCACCAGGGGAAGGCGCTGTCGGACAACATGGACCAGTGCATGGCCGTCCGCTAAAGCAAGGCTCCCCGGTCCTCTGGAAACGTTCACCAGACCTGAACTTTTAGCACACCGCAGCTCAACGTGATAATGCGTCAACCAATAGGAGACGTTCTAAGGCAACCTGGGAGGGGGGGCGGGGCAGCAGGCTCTCAGTCTGAGACATTTCAGTCTGAGGCATTTTTAAATAAGATAGTGGAAGAACGGGTTGTAGCGGTGAGGACTCCTCTGATGCCGTTTAATGCGTCTGTAAAAATGTTTAAATGGCCTGGGGCTCTATCAGAGGGCAGAGTGCACACACGTCTATGGGCTTGCTATGAAAAACATGTGTGTGCGTCTCTGATGCTATTTCCCTAACAAAGCCTTTGAGGCTAGCTTCTTAAGCGCGCCAGACAGGCCTCTATAGGATACGATGGGCTAATGATAATTCCCCTCACTGCCAATTCACCCATTTAGATCCAAATGAAAAAAATAGAGAAAGAGAGAGACAGACAAGGGGAGAGTGACAGACGGGGAGAAAGAGAGAGCGAGAAAGAGGGAGAGAGATAGAGAGAGGGAGGGAGAGGGAGGGAGATTTAGAGAGAGAGAGAGAAAGAGTGAGAGTTACCGTTCTCGCACCACAGAACAAAGGGGGGGGGGAGCTGGCGTGTGGGACAGAGGGATCGCTGCTGAAAGGGGGGGGGGGGGCTGGGGGTGCTGCAGGGTGCAGGGTTCGGGCAGCCCTAATTGCGTGAAAAGGGGGGGGGGGGTGTTTACAATATCGCACATTTCCTAACGAGCACTAATTGCGTGCACTTACTGAGCACGTGCAGGAATGTTCTCCTGCCAGGGTGCAGGGCAAGTTCACAGAGGACAGAATTCACTGAAACGACAGCATGGATTATGTCAAATCTGTCAGGAGCATTTCAAACGCTACGCAAAATGCACATCTGAGTGCATCAGATGGAGATGTACGCACCTCAAACCAATGTCCTATCCATGTGTTTCTTTATAGATTTTGAACTAAGTTTACAGTCTCACCTGTTAAAATAACGCGTGTTCAGATATGATGCTCACCAAAGATCGGTAATACATGTGCACCACATCTATTCACTATCACAGCTGCACTACTTATAGGTGGAGAGAGGAGACCACAGTGATGCTTCATATTCCTGTTATAAAAAGAGGCTGACTCTGATTACACAGGAACAACAGACACCATTCTCCCCGAGAACGCTGTCCCGATCCAAAGGGAACTCCCTGCGTGTCACACTTTTATTTATTTCTTTATTTATTTAGAGCTGTGATGCAACACGGTGAAACAAATGAACTGCTTTTCACAGACATTATGTCATCGAACCTGCCCAAACTGGAACTAAACATTGCGAACCCCAGAATGTGAAACACGTTTTTTTTTTTTCTCAGAAAAACAATTTGCTCTGTCATTGATTGACGCACACAGACACACCGGCCAGCTTCCCCAGCTGGTACTGTACTGTAAAACCAAATTAACTGTGTAACACAGAGGGAGAGATGGAACCAAAACACACACGCTTCCTGCGCCAGAATTTACCAGAATGTTCTCAACAGGTTTCGAAATACTTCGTGAAAATAATTTTGCTTGTTTTTAACAATCCCAAACTGTACCAAATACAGTGCAGATGGTATACTGTTCTTTTTATTTCCCTTCAGCTCCCATGAAGGCATGGAGTACGTTGCCATGCGGAGGTAAGATAATACCATCGTTGAGGTTTTATGATTCATATTTTCAAGTTGTGTGCACTAGCACATGAAGAACAAGGATAGCTTATGTGTATTGGAACCCCTGACAAATTTACACGGCTATACCTAAAAACTACTGTGAGCTTAAAAAGTTATGATCAATGTGAAATGTTTGTCATGAAATAATAAAGGACAAGTAAAACAGCTGCACGGAGCCATTTTGGATCAGACAGGAGTACAGGCCATGAGCATTTACAGGTCTGACAAAACATCCATTTCCCAAAATGGCACCAAAAGTCTCAATTCTGGATTGGTCCTTCCACTGCACTTTCTTTAAAAGCCTTCACATTAATGTCTAATATCACTCTCTGGATTTACCATTTTAGTATTTTACAAAAGCCCTGCAGTTATAGACAAAGAGAAAATTGAATTTTGGGAAAAACTCCTACAAGTGGGGGGAAAAACAGGAAAGCATAAATGTTATAAAAACTGAGAATTTTGTTTGTAAAGATTTGCCGTGGAAGATAAAGATCTTTTCAGGATGGAACGCGGGAGAATGAATGATATTTTTGTGAGTACCTCACACAACACCCCTACACAGCCCTCTGAACACACCCCACACCCAACCCACCCCTACACACCCCTCTGCATACACCCCACCAGTTACACACCCCCTGCACACCCCTCTGAACACACTCCCACAACCACACAGTGCTCCAGTGGGGCAATGACACAGGCACGGAAAGTAATCGATGAACCGCACTGCCTCATGTGTAAAATCGTATGAAATATTGACGACTTATTATATTAAATTGCTTAATACACCCAGGACACATGTATGCACAGGCCACCAGACCCAGCAATGTGATTGGCTCTCAGAACCTGCAGGAATGTGACTGGCTCTCTGAACCTACAGCAATGTGATTAGCTCTCTAAATCTGCAGCGATGTGACTGACTCTCTGAACCTGCAGCAATGTGATTGGCTCTCTGAACGTGCAGCAATGTGATAGGCTCTCTGAACCTGCAGCAATGTGATTGGCTCTCTGAACCTGCAGCAATGCGATTGGCTCTCTGAACCTGCAGCGATGTGATTGGCTCTCTGAACATGCAGCAATGTGATAGGCTCTCAGAACCTGCAGCAATATGATTGGCTCTCTGAACCTGCAGCGATGTGATTGGCTCTCTGAACCTGCAGCAATGTGATTGGCTCTCTGAACCTGCAGCAATGTGATTGGCTCTCTGAACCTGCAGCAATGTGATTGGCTCTCTGACCCTGCAGCAATGTGATTGGCTCTCTGAACCTGCAGCAATGTGATTGGCTCTCTGAACCTGCAGCGATGTGATTGGCTCTCTGAACATGCAGCAATGTGATAGGCTCTCAGAACCTGCAGCAATATGATTGGCTCTCTGAACCTGCAGTGATGTGATGTCAGGCAAGGCAAGTTGAGTTTATTTATACAGCACCTTTCAAACACAGTGGCACTTCAAAGAGCTTTACACTGGCGTAAAAGACAATAAACCGCACACACACACTCACACACACACACACACACACACACACACACACACACACACACACACACGGCAACCTGCTATCGCCTGAGCACTCAATGAAATATGCCGAAAGCACAGAGAAGTGACACAGACCTTTCAGTCAATACGCGTCGATTAAAACCGCCATTTTGTGTGAGCTGTGCCAAGCCGGTACACATTCACATTGAATTACAACTCATCAGCAGTGGAGAGCAGCACAAATAAACAACCACATAACTCTCAATTCCCCGTCACATTACAGCCTCAAAACAAAGCCAATCTGCAGGGCCAGACGTGCCGAGGACAAACCGCACGGCACACAGATACTGTCACCGGCCCCAGCATTCCCAACACCTTACAGGCCACTTCCATTCCCCAGTTAACCCATTTCAGTCATGAACGCCATTTAACCGACTCAACATTCCATCCATCAATGCAGTTACTCTCCACCATTTTGGAAACATTCAGAAAAAAATATTTAACCTGAGAGTTTAAGTTCAAGACATAGCGACATAGTGGCGACATAGCTCAGGAGGTCAGAGCGGTTGACTGGCAGTCGGAGGGTTGCCGGTTCGATCCCCCGCCCTGGGTGTGTCGAAGTGTCCCTGAGCAAGACACCCAACCCCTAACTGCTCCCAATGAGCTGATTGGTACCTTGCATGGCAGCCTTTCATCGTTGGTGTGTGTGAGTGTGTGTGTGAATGGGTGAATGAGATTGTAAAGCGCTTTAGATAAAAGCGCTATATAAAAAATACAGATACACAGTCCAAGACAAAAAGAAACTCTGAGATATGTTACTAGGGTAATAGTCCTAATAGGAAAAACTCTGCTGTCAGTGTTGATACATGTTGCTAAGGTAACAGCTTAGCAGGCCAACGCTAAGATTGGACGCATGTACACAACAAATTAAATCACAAGCTGTCCGGAGCGAGTCAGAATTCAGCTGGAGTGAGGCAGGCTTCCAGCTCCGTCCCGAGCTCCCAGACCTGGGCGTGTGTGTGTGTCTGACAGGAGAGACTCCCAGACCTGGGCGTGTGTGTGTCTGACAGGAGAGAAAGGCTGCCTTTCAGAGAGAAGCAGGGAAATCATGAATGGATTACAGAACTGTGTTTCACTAACTCTTATCAGATGAGGGCAGTGGATGAGAACACACACACAGACACACACACCCACCCACACACACACACAGACAGACAAACAGACACACACACACAAACACACACACAGACAAGCAGACAGACACACACACACAAACACACACACAGACAAGCAGACAGACACAGACACACACACACAAAGCGAGCAGCCAGCCAGTGCACTAAAGTACAGGAGAACAGCTATTTTAAATCCGCTTCCTGCAGCTGAGGTGCAGGTAGAGATTAAAGCAGCAGCAGATGTCAGATCTCCTGCAGATCTCCGCCTCGTTCGTCTAAAGGAGCCGCTCAGCCTCTCCACATAACAGAGTGGTTCACAACAATCCTCTGTGCGTAGGTACAGACCGCGGAGGTCTGTGGTCTGTGTGAGTGGGGGTCTGTGGTCTGTGTGAGTGGAGGTCTGTGGTCTGTGTGAGTGGGGCTCTGTGGTCTGTGTGAGCGGGGGTCTGTGTGAGCGGAGGTCTGTGGTCTGTGGTCTGTGTGAGTGGGGTCCGTGGTCTGTGGTCTGTGTGAGTGGAGGTCTGTGATCTGTGTGGGCGGAGGTCTGTGGTCTGTGTGAGCGGAGGTCTGTGATCTGTGTGAGCGGAGGTCTGTGGTCTGTGTGAGTGGGGTCCGTGGTCTGTGGCCTGTGTGAGTGGAGGTCTGTGTCTGTGGAGGTCTGTGGTCTGTGTGTGCGGAGGTCTGTGTGAGTGGAGGTCTGTGGTCTGTGTGAGTGGGGTCTGTGGTCTGTGTCTGTGGAGGTCTGTGGTCTGTGTGAGTGGGGTCTGTGGTCTGTGTGAGCAGAGGTGTGTGGTCTGTGTGAGCGGAGGTCTGTGGTCTGTGTGAGCAGAGGTCTGTGGTCTGTATCTGTGGTGATCTGGATACTTTCAGATACTGTTTGTCACAGTTTGCTGAACTGCAGCAGTGACCTGCTTTCTCTGCCAGATAAAGCCAGCCCTTCTGTGTCCTTATTGAATCAGCCAATTAAATAAGCCAGGATTCACTAGTACACTCCAGGGCATGTTATCAAACACCAAAATAAGACAATCTTTCCTGGGCATGGCTGTTCGGGAGCACAATTCAGTCATTGTTGTCATGAGCCAGAAAGATCACTCATCTGCAGTATCTAACACAGCCATCTATGTAGTCCACTGTAAGATTATAGCCATAAACTTTCCAATGAGTCGTTTGGGTTTTTTTAATACATGGAGACTGAAATGTGATCATCTCTGCGATACAAGTTGGTATATTGGACGACACAGTGCAATCCAACAGTTTACTCTTTTTGACCGGATACAGCTACTGGTTGATCTGTTTTTTTATTTAGAAAAGGTTATAGAATGTTATCAAAGGTGATAAACAAGCTACACACAGTATACAGGGAGCTCCATCACATTTGGGACAAAGACATATTCTTTCTTGATTTGGCTCAGTACTACACGATTTTAGATTTGTTACCAACCAATTAGCACATGGTTAAAGTGCAGATTTTCAGCTTTTGTCAAAGGGTATTTTTTACACATTTTTCAGCACCTGTAAGAAATCTTCAGTCATCAACTGCAGAGGTCTTCCTTGGCCAACCAGACCCTTTGCAATTACTGAGCTCGCCAGTCCTCTCCTTCATGTAATGATGTTACTTGATTTTGGCAAGCCTAAGATGTGGCCGGAGTCTCTGACTGTTCTCTTTCTTGTTTCTCAGCCTCATAACGGCTTCTCTGACTTTCAGTGGCATGACTCTGGTCCTTGTGTAAACAAACACCAACAACAACACAAGAGCCGATCAAAAGCCTAGAATCAAGACAAGATACTGAAAGCTCTCTTAAACCTGCACTAATTCTCTCTCTCTATCTCTCTCTACCTCTCCCACCCTTTGTCAAAGTCCCTCTCTCTCTTTCTCCCTCCCTCCTTCCTTCCTTCTCTTTCCCCTTCTCTCTCTCTCTCCCTCCCTCCCTCCTTCCTTCTCTTTCCCCTTCTCTCTCTCTCTCCCTCCCTCCCTCCTTCCTTCTCTTTCCCCTTCTCTCTCTCTCTCCTTCCCTCCCTCCTTCCTTCTCTTTCCCCTTCTCTCTCTCTCTCTCTACCTCTCCCTCTCTCTCTTTCTCCCTCCCTCCTTCCTTTTCTTTCCCCTTCTCTCTCTCTCCCTCCCTCCCTCCTTCCTTCTCTCTCTCTCCCTCCTTCCTTTTCTTTCCCCTTCTCTCTCTCTCCCTCCCTCCCTCCTTCCTTCTCTCCCTACCTCCCTCCTTCCTTCTCTCTCTCCCTCCCTCCTTCCTTCTCTTTCCCCTTCTCTCTCTCTCTCCCTCTCTCTCCCTCCCTCCCTCCTTCCTTCTCTCTCTCTCTCCCTCCCTCCTTCCTTCTCTTTCCCCTTCTCTCTCTCTCTCTCTCTCTCTCTCTCTCTCTCTCTCTCTCTCTCCCTATCTCCTTCCCTCCTTCCTTCTCTCTCTCTCTCTCTCTCTCTCTCTCTCTCTCTCTCTCTCTCTCTCTCTCTCTCCCTCTCTCTCCCTTCCTCCCTCTGGGAGTTCTGTGCTAATGTAACACCATAACCCCGTGTATCCCGGTCCCGCTGTGCTGTCAGTGAGCACCGGAAAGGCGATCCGTCTCTGAAACACCACGCCCTCGCTTACTGTAAGACGCGTAACCGCGGACAACGCTCTCCCCGTCAGTGATGCGTACGGACACACGCGCCGCACACGCCATCAGTCCTGCAGAGTGGCCCTCCGATCGGCCTGGACCTCGCTAACCGCAACATCACGTTTGACTCTCACTCTCAGTGAAAGGCCAGCGCTTTCGCTTTCGCTGTTACAGACACTGTTCAGGCCAATGTCTACAAAAACAAAAGCCCATATACTAAATCATGTGATATGAAATAACATATTATTGAATATTAATAATTAACCTATAAATATAATTATTAAGTATAAGTATAATTTATGATGCCAACATTTAATAATAGCTTGTAAAACATGCTCTCTAATGTCAGTGTAAAAGCTCTCCATCGTTTGAGCAGTTCTTCATACGGGCGATTAAGGGAGGAGTCCTCCGTCTCGTTAAAATTGTCACTAATGACTCACTGATCACTTCCTGCTGCACTAATGGAGTTCATTAGGGATGCTCAGCTCTTGACTCTACCCTTTTCTCTGATTTTCTCTTGCTTTCTTTCCGGTCATTAGGTAGGTTAGCTCCTAAAACTGACATTAGTAGGTAAATTTGTTTTACTCTTTTCTGTTTGCTACTTTGCAATCCCTCCAGCTTCTCTGCTGATTCTCTGATACGACCTTTCCTTGCCTGAATTAAACCTATAGCATATGGTAACTTGCCAATTTTGTGGCAATACTGTACTGTTATCTGCACAATCTATTTGGTTTATCCAGTTATTGTTAACACATGCATACTGGGCCATCCTGACAATGAGCAGCCGGTAGTACTACAGCTACAGAACTACAAGCCAATGCTGATCTGACAAGAGTAACAGGCTGTTCGGTCCAGATGTCTCAAACGCCAGTCCTGGAGGGCTGCAGTGTCTACAGACATCTGTGGTTTCCTGCCAATCAGTGGTCAGTTAAGGCCTTGGAAACAAGGTGTGCAGATTCTTCAGCCAATCAGTGACCTAAATGAAGCACTTAATGCAGGAACACATCAAACACCGGCAGAAACAGGATTTGAGCTTTAGGTCCCAGATTTAGTCCTTTGGTTACATGTCTTTACACAGACTAAGCTGCTGCTTTTGACTGTAGGCAAGTCCTGAATAAAACAAGAAAGAAAAAAACCCAGGCTCCTAGACTGACGGGGGCCTTTGAGAATGGAGTTTCTCCTTCTCAAACAAAAAGAAAGAAATTCAACCCGTCACCGTGCAGAGTGTGGGAGAGATGGGGGGGGGTTGAAATATTTCTGCAGTTTCACTTCCTCTCCTGTTAACCCAAACCACCTGGAGGATTCCCCCCCCCCCCCCGCGACCCCCCCCCCCCCCGCCCCCCCGCAGGCTGGTCCAATTAGCAGCACCTGAAGCGGAACGCCGTCGGTCACGGAGCGCTCGAATTCCGCCCAGGTGTAAGAGTCACGTGTCGTCGCCGCGGCGATGACCCCTTCGCGTAACCTCCCGGAAGTTCCCTCAAAAATACCCGAAACATGAGGCGACCCCGCCGACACCGTCCCAGACAGCGCTGCGCCCTCGGGGTCGCCTACGGCCAATCACGAAGCCCGGCCCCAAACCACACTCCCCACAGCATTCCCCAACACTACAGCACCGTTCAGTACAGAATCAGCTGAAGCAGTTCACTTAAATGCATTAATGAACTGAACAAGATCGTTCATTGGAAGGAGAAGAAGGCATTTTTTGACAGAAAGCACAAAACAGAAACCCTCCCATGATGGACGATACTAAACAGCAGTGCACAGAGCAGGAGTAACCGCTCCCAACAGCGCAGGCCGCCTTAAACAGAAGCACATGGACGCAGTAACAGCCTTTCCGCAGATTCCCCGGCTCTAAAGAAGAGCAGGAGGGTGTTTCATGGAGCAGGGTTACAGGGTTAGCTGGGTAACTGCGCTGAGTAAAACCCAAAAGAGCTCTTTTTACTCCAGTCCATGTTCCAGATCTGGGAGATGTTCCGGGTTTTGCTCAGTGTAGTTATGGGGGGCTGGGGTCAAAGGTCATTTATGTTTTTGGGCTTAAAGCGATCTTCAGCTCTGCAGCCGTCCGGCTCAGGAATGCTTGCTGTGAATCGGGGGGAAATTCTGGAGGCTGAGGTGTTTCTTTCGAAGGAATACAGTTATTCACAGAATTAGGGCCCAGATTCAGGCCAATTTCACCGCATGCACAAACCTTTCCACAACGTCTGTGCCAGATTTACAGACCTTTGCTTCTTACACTTCAGTTCATTCCAGCAAAATCTGCAAATTACATTTTTAATCATCTCAAGTAAAGTGCGATCGGACATATCACCATGGCAATTAAGAGATGATGAAAATAAAAAAAAACACTGTATATTAGCAACGGATTTTTAAAATAAATTGACATTTAGGCTTCCAGTGTGGTGATCCATCCCAGAACTTTCAGTCTCAATTGTGTTTGCATGCAATCAAGCCGCTCATTTGAAATGAGTGTTCCACTTAAGAAATGGAAATGGAAAAAATTAAAATAAAACTGCTCATATCCATACCAGCTTTAAAGCACATGTCCACAGGGATGACAGGACTGACTGAGAATATCTCTGTCACACACACACATACACACACAGACACACACACACTTGCTGAGATGTACGTCCCAATACACTATGACCATCCTCTTCCTCCAATTAACTCCAAATGCTTCCCATAGTCCCGGCCTGTCAATCACCCTAAGGGAATGACATCACTTCTGCCGTGACAGCTCCATCCTTGCTGCCAGGCGACAGGGAGAGCTCCAGAGCTGGAGAGCCCTGCAGCCACACTGACACAGCGTGAGACGCGCAGCTGAGAGATATCAGTATCCTGTCAGGAGCAGTCAGTCGCTCAGGAGCGCTACATGCGTACGCAGGGACACTTCAGCAGAGGAGACACTGAAAGGGCAGCAGGTCTGACAGTCTTCTCTAAGGTCCCTTATGGGGCGACCCTTGTAGGATGACGGGGCAGAAGCTAAGTCTTAGCACAGGGGCATGTAGCTAACCCTTAGCACAGGGGCATGTAGCTAACACTTAGCACAGGGGCATGTAGCTAACTCTTAGCACAGGGGCATGATGTTTGAATAGAGGAGGATAGGGCAGAAGCTAAGTCCCAGCACAGGGGCATGTAGCTAACACTAAGCACAGGGTGCTGTTTGGGTCATTTCTCCTGGTAATCCTTTTTTTTGTTGAAAAACAATGTGCCTGAGAGGGAGTTCACATAAACTGTGGCATGTGAGAGAGGTTCCTGTAAACCACTGTTTCAGCATGATAAGAAGGGGTGTTTAAAGAAGAATGGTGGAAAGACCATTGCATGCTCAACACGGCTGGGAACTGAGGCCGGTATGGTTTTTAAAACCATGGTTTTGAGAAGAAGGCTATTTTAGCCTCAGTAGTGCTGTCTCTGTGTGGTACATGCAGTGTGGGGGAGTACCAAAGACACAGACATGCTTTTGAACAGTGCCTGAGGCACACTGCAGACCTGATACACGGTTTGACCTGAAAATCACAGGAGACAGATCCTGTGTGTGTGTGTGTGTGTGTGTTGGTTGTATGTGTAAGCTGTTCTTCTGACAGCATGACAGACACTTTAGAAAGCTCACATCCACAATCAGCAGATTAGCAGCACTGTTGAGATTACTGTTGAGCTGATGAGCTCCTATTTATTTAAAAAATCCTCTTGACAATATTCAAATCAAACTGCATCACACATCTCAACAAAACAACGTAAACCCTTTCTGCAGCTATACTCTTCTTAACCCTTTGGAGAGATGGTTTTTTGGAATGCTTTTTCAGAACTCTACATCAGTGTTCTAGAACCCCACTGCTTTCAGTCACCAGCAGTGATTGTGACATCAGCATTAGAATGTTCAGCTAAGAACATTCTAATCCCACATTTGTGACCTCACATCTTAAAGGGTTTGTACATCAGGACTGGAAACAGGGAGGAAGTGCATCAAAACGGTCGGGGATCATACTCTTCCAGATGTCTTCACTGTAATTTTTCCAGGAGGCACAAAGTGTGTGGCCATGCATATCCAAATATTAAAAATTTTTAGATATGCATCAGCGTTTAAAAAAAAGAAAAAAATTAAGGAAAACAAGATCTAAAATCCAAGAAAGACCCCCTGTGGAACACAAGCCCTCTTCTCCAGTATGTTTACATGCAGAGAGGTGCAGGCATTCCGATGACCTTGCTCTGCTGACCTCGGTCTGCTACTTACAAAAACCCATTCAGTTCAGCGGCTGTGGAAAAGTTTCTGCATCTCTACAGACAGGTCTGGCTTAGCACTGGTAAAACAGACAAGTGAAGCAGTAAAATAATTATAAATAAAATGCTTGTAAATAAAAGAAATTGATATTTCTTATTAGTTTGCCCACATACACAATATGGTGTGTATTATGCATTGTATAACAGCTGGGTCTTTGGCTATACTCAGGGAAAATATGTGATTTGGACATGATTTGGACATGTTAATCCATTGCAAAATACATATGAATCACAGCGCACACCACAGCGGGGGGAAGGTCCTGGAGGTTATCTCCTGTCAGGTAGATAACTCTCTCTCTCTCTCTCTCCACTTCCCGGTCACGCAAATATTTCAGTGCCAATCTGACAAATGGTTATGCAAATTGGACTCAATACACGGCGTGTCTGATTCACAAAGATGATCGCAGATAACTGCCTGGAATGAGCGCGGATTTTTTAAAGACCTGGTGGAAACGCTGATCTTCCGTACGAGACCCATTTGGGTTAACATAAGCAGAAAGGACTCGTCATTACAGGCTGAAGCAAGCGACGCTGGAATAGCTCGATGGCAAAGATGCTCCCTGTAACTTGTCTGCTGCTATAATTTATGCAGACCATTTCATTGCACGATTTCTCAATAGTCATGAAATACTGAAGATGCCCATTTGCTGGTCATTCGACCAAACTGCAGTGCAATGGCTCCTTTATGTGGTTATTTTT
Source organism: Anguilla pacifica (assembly GCA_039654925.1). Classification (NCBI taxonomy): domain Eukaryota; kingdom Metazoa; phylum Chordata; class Actinopteri; order Anguilliformes; family Anguillidae; genus Anguilla; species Anguilla pacifica. Next base: position 1,403,763 of record CM077297.1, on the reverse strand, counting down.
CCTGCGCCATTAAAAGAAATCCCTGGTAAATGACAGGAAAATTTCCATTTAGTGTCACTGAATCAGCACTGAGCCGGCCTGAGGGCTTTGGGGGCCCTAAAACAGAATGCTGCTGCACCCCCAAAGTGCTCCAAAATAAAAAAGAGAAATGTGAATCGTGTGGGACTGCTGTGGTCCTGAAGAACTGCACAGAGTGCTTCAGCCAATGGCAGGCTCTGAATAAGCCCCTCCTCCACTTCAGGAGCAGCTGTGAGCAGCGCCAGCCTTTACTGCCCTAGTGCATCCAGGTTACTTCCCTCCACCCACCTGTCTTCTAACCTGCTCACTCCTGCTCAGGGTTGCAGGAGGTGCTGGAGCCTATCCCAGCATGCATTGGGCGAGAGGCAGGAATAGACACTGGACAGGTAGCCAATCCAACTGCAGGACACACACACACACACACGCACCATTCACTCATTCACTCATTCACTCATTCACTCATTCACTTATACACTCATTCACTCATTCACTCATTCACTCACACACTCACACACTCACACACTCACACACTCATTCACTCATACACTCATTCACTCACACACTCATTCACTCATACACTCATTCACTCATTCACTCATTCACTCACACACTCACACACTCACACACTCACACACTCACTCACTCATACACTCATATACTCATACACTCATTCACTCATACACTCATTCACTCACACACTCATTAACTCACACACTCATTCACTCACACACTCATTCACTCATACACTCACACACTCATTCACTCATACACTCACGCCTACTGGCAATATACACTCTCAGATTAGCCCAACCTGCATGTTTCGGGACTGCTGGAGAAAACTGGAGTACCCGGAGGAACGAACGCCCCCATATTTACAGTTCCCTCGTCAAAACCTAAACTGTCCTGCCGCTGACCCCCCCTCCCCCCCGCGGGGATGCCATGTGACTTCAGATAAAATGCGGTTCCACAGCTGTTCGCTTTCTCCTGTGCAGCCACACAATCATCTCCTCCTCCCTTTCTCTTTTCCTCTTTTCATTTGCTTCCCGTCCTCCGCACACTTAAATTCAGCATGTGTGCGTCTGCCACGAAACGCCAGTTTCCCCCATAAGCTGAGGTCCCGGCTCAGGGCCCATTTAATGCCTTTTTCAGAACTCGACACGGGGACAGGGGTGTGAAGTCTCGCCTTTCGTGCCTGCGAGGGGTGACACCGCACCTGTGGAATGTTCAAAACGCACTGCTGGATCACATAAAACGCTCTGCGCAATTCAAGAATTTTTAATAACATCGGTGACGGTCCAAATTTTCTGTCCTCCACAGTTTCAGCACTGCGCAGCGACTGTGACCTATGCCACAGAGCGAGGACCTGTCAACACAGACTGAGAAGCCCTGGGACTCCTTTAATGTGTGGAGCGTTAACGTGAGTCAGGAGCTAAACAGATGAAATCCCGCAGTGTCAGCTCTGTGACCCCAGCCTATCAGAGCGCAGACAGCACACCTGAGCCCCAAACACAAAGGTTTCCGTTTCACTCTAGTGGTCTGACAGGCTGTGGTTTCACTTTGATTTGACAAATTAGCCATTAATTCTACACAAAAGCACAACAGAAGACTAATCTTCTGCTAAGTACAACTAATGACACCAGGAAGAGAGGAAAAAAAAAACTAAACTCACAAATCCATCAGGCTGTCTCCTCTGGGTGTTTCCAGCCGAGTGTGTTCAGCTGTAACCAGATATTCCAGCATTCAGCAGTAACTCCTGCAGGTGTGCCTGAGTCTGCCACAGACCAGGTGAGAGAGAGCTTGTGCTTACCTGTTGGAGTGCAGCAGGGTTCGGGAGTGGGCGGGGGGGGCGGGGCGGGGCGGGTGTGTCGGGGTGTGAAGCACGCAGACGTCGGCTGTCGTCAGTGAACCCCCCTCCGGCGTCGCTCTCCTCCGCTCACACCTCGAACCTCAGACTCGACCCTGCAGCGAGCGCCAAGCTCAGGGCTCCCTGTGAGAAAACACACACACACACACTCAAGCCCTGGCCACATAAAAAACACTCAGTGTGTCACGGACCGGTGAGAGAGCTAACAGCCAATGTGCAGGTCCCTTCTCCTAATGCCAACGCCCTTTTAACCCCTTACAGTGAGAGAGCATAAACACGCGATTAGAATGTTCTTAGCTGAACATTCTAATGCTGATGTAACAATCACTGCTGGTAACTGAAAGCAGTGGAGTTCTAGAACAGAGACTGAAGGGGATATAACCACTGCGCTGCACAGTGACTGGAGGGGGGAAATAATTCTAAGTCAGCATTCTAGAACTCCATTGCACTCAATTACCAGTGGTGGTCGTTGCATCAGCATTAGAATGTTCAGTTATGAACACTCTAATCACATACTTGTGATCTTACACCTTATAAAAGGGTTCAAGGAGAAACATCAATGTAAGTTCGGAATCATGTTCTCGTCTAAGTTCCAGCAGGAGAGACACATACCAGACCAGGGCAAGCCAACTGCTCCCCACCACTGTGCATTCACCCTGCTCAGCCCCCTCTGGGAAATGCCTGTTTGTGGTTCTCATCAAATGTGTGGCTGAAGGTTCCAGCTGGCTCACTGGACTGCACCACATCGTTCAAGGCTGCTCTGTTCATAACAAACACAGGCGCCAGGTTTACACTGAACTCAAAGGCAGTTAGACATCGTCTCCCCCACCGAAGAACGCAATGCTTCTTCAACACCCCAAATGAAATCACAAACACCACGTTCCTAGAAGACACTTCAAACGTCTGTACATATCGTGTTCCTGCATGGAATAAATTATCATGCTCAGGGTTGAGTTCATGTGAAATTACCCGTGGAGAGGATTGTATAATTAGCATTGTGGTCCGTAATGACAACGTTAAGCTCTCAACACCTCAGACGGCTTCCCGGACGGTTCTAGGCGTAACCTGACATCAAACACTGACGGCTGAATTTCCACCATCAGAATGTCCTCCAGCTCCAAAGGAAACAGCTCAGTGCTTATTTATCTACGTATCTATTAATTAATTAATTAATTAATTTATTTATTTATTCATTCATTCATTCATTTATTTATGAGTTTGGCTGATTTAAGAGCTAGATTCCTTCAAATGAAATGTCTTTGACTTCCATGGTGCAGCATTCAATGTGTTTCCCATAAGATAAGATGGATGAGACGCTAATACAGATGATGTCACCTCTACCCCTGAACTCCAGCGATGGGAAGTGGAGGAGTGAACTGGCAGTGGCATGCAGTGGCATACACACACACACACACACACACACACACGCTCACACACGCACGCACGCAATCACGCACACACACAAACACGCACATACACACGCACGCACATACACACGCTCACACACACACGCACAAACACACACACACACACGCACGCACGCACACACGCACGCACGCAATCACGCACACACACAAACACGCACATACACACGCACATACACACGCTCACACACGCACACATACACACACGCACAAACACACACACACACGCACGCACACACGCTCACACACACACAAACACACACACGCACAGACGTGCTTTCATCGTGTTCTAATACATAATATGTAAAATCATAGAACTTAAAAAGAGCCTAAGTAGAGAAGAGTCTTTGACTGCTTAACCAACCTCCCTATTTTCATACTGCAGCTCGCACATGTGCCTGTCTGTGCGAGAGAAAATACTCCAGTCAAAATTGTCATCCCCCTGTGGAATCGGTGATGGATTCTCAGCCACTGTCGCCCAGTAGATTATCTCTGACAGGGTTCCAGCCCATCAATCACGGCTCCCGGTCCAGCTGCTGGCCTCTGGCTCGGTCACGGTGGAGAGCCAGCGCCCTGGAGCCCGACCTCTCACCCCGTCTGACCCTGAGGGGAACGAGTGGCTACGCCGCTAAACGTGCTAAACGTGCTAAACGTGCTCCTGCCCTTTTCACGCCTGTGTCTGTCTGTCCTTTGCTTGCCCTTCCACTCACTCCTGAGATTCCACTCCTGATTTTTTTTTCTTCGACGTGTTTCTCAGGATTTTGTCCTCCACGCGTTTCCCAGGATTTATTCTGCGAATTAACCTCTCCACCGTGTAACTATCTGCAGCATTAATAACAAGATCGATGAACGCTGCGTTCACACCCTGACACTGAAGATGTAAACGGACGACCGACTAGACCCTCCAGATATCTAAAAGTTACACAAAACTGAACAGTACTGTACCTGAGAGAAACACTTGTGTGTGTGTGTGTGTGTGCGTGTCTGTTACCAACGGGGAGAAATGAGCCGGTTGACCGAAGAGTGAGTTGATTGTACCGCTACACCAAGAAAGCCAGCTTATGACTCACACAATCAGATTAGTATAGGAATTCCTGAATCAACAAAATGGCGCACAAACCAGTGAGTGTGCACCGGGCCAAGGCGGACAGATTTGGGACAGGAGGCCCTCTCTGCTCCCACAAGGCCTCGTTGGTCGGACAGGTGGGGGGGGGGGGGGGGTGTGTGTCCCGCTGACGTCTGGGCTGTCCCGGGGAACAGGGGTGCTCAGTAGGGGTATGAGTGTGCCGGGGCGGGGAACCGTGGCCCCCCGAACAGGGATCTCTTTCTGAATGCGGTCGGCCGGCCGTGTGCCGGAGTGTTGATCCTGGAGAGGCAGACAGGTTCTGCATACAGGCGCTGGTCTTCACCGCGGTCCCGTTCACATGCAAGTGCACAGACTGGGACTCGATGTGTCTGCCGCCATTAAAACTGGGCTCAGGATGAATTTCAGCAGTAGCATCCGAAATCCTAAGTGGATTTACGCCCCCCCCCCCCTTGAAAGAAGGCTCTTTCTAGTGCAGGTTGCTCTCTTCCTCTCTGTCTCTCTGTCTTTCTCGCTCCGTCTCTCTCCCCGCATTACCCACTGACCACAGAAACTTGCTTTTTTTTCCACTCATTTCTCTGATCTCCTCACACAACACAGACTCAGGCTCCCATGCCCATGACGTCACACCTGCTGTTTTCGAAAATTTGAATATGCCGGCACAGGGGCCCTCCTGCCCCAGGCCTCATGGCCCACACATTGGGGGTCATAAACCACAGGCAGCACCAACGTTTTGTCACTGGGAAACCGGAGTGGAGCTAAACCAATCACAGAGCACACAGGTCACAACAAATGGAGTAATGCCAATGGCAATTGGTGGACACCTTCTGGTTATAACCCCCAGACATCTCAAAGGATCCAGGAATGATATCCAGAATGTATGCACCAATCACCAGTGCCAATGTCCTGTGTCTAATTACCGAACATACTCAGCGATTAGTTGAGCTCCTGACTGGTTCATATGTGGAGAGTGAAGACACATCTGTCTGGTCTCGGTTGTATTGTCCCAGCTTCACTCTGGGACACAGGCTATGCTACTGTCCACAGCAGAAGTGATATCGCTTCAACAGACTCAGTAGTGTTAACCGTAAGTCAACATCAATGCGGCAGTTGTCTCAATATAGTACCAAGCTTTGTGTAGGAATTTTTGGGTACTGGCTCACACCACAGCTACTGCACTGTTCCACTTCCAGTCATGTCCAACCCAAACAATCAGGTCCCGTTAAACTCTGATTTACTCCAGCAATCCTGTACGTTCCCTCATGTTTCTAGGGGTGCCACCATATGGCAATACATGCATTTTCATAAACAAAACTTTTGTTGTGTCTGTGTTCCCTCACACCTAACGACCACAGCTGCACTCAGACATGGGTGTGGGGGGGCTTCACATGCTGCATGCTGTCCAGTAATTAAATTTCATGGATTGTTTTTAAAGTCGTATTTTTTAGCAGCTGAAGATTCCCTGCAGTGATCTGGGCAGGCGTTCTTATGCTTCGCTCTCGTCTCCATGCAACAAAACCTTGGCTCTTGCAGCCTCCGGACTCTGGATAAGCACTTCGGGGCCCAGCAGGAGGAGAACTGGGGGCAGCGCAGGGGAGTGTGCGGCTAACTTAAGCATCAACAAAACCCACAAAATGTAACAGATGTCGCAAAGAAAGGCTGTGACAAAGTCGAGCCACTGCCCGCTGTTTATTCACCGATTTCCTTTCACAAAAAAACTTTCAGGTTGAGCTGCAGGACTTTCGGAAAATGAGCAAGCGGACTGCCGTGTGACTGTGAAAAGCTCAAAGACAGAAGCTAATGTGGAAACGGGATAACAGCGGTTCAGACACGCTGTCACAGTCCAGCCCTTGTTCTACGGTACACCGCTGCTTGCCCAAGCCCATGTAATCTCTCGTCCGGACTACCGTACCGCCTCGCTGGCCAGCTAACTGGCTTGTGCCACTGTGCCACCACAGGTGTTCCAGAACGCTGCTGCCAACCTAGTCTTCCGCTCGCCAGAATTCGCACAAGCCACGCCATGTCTGAACAGCCTTCACTGGCTTACAGAGTAAGCCAATTCAAAATTCAAATCTCTCTCACTGGCAAACTAAGCTGCGACACCACACCAACCAGACCTCGGTCGGATCCCTTCAGGAGCCCATCAGCCACTCATCACAGCCTTGGCTCCCAACTGCCCTCATCCCTCAATGGTGGAACGACCTTCTCCAATCGGTCAGGAAGAAAATCCTCAGTTTTGACCTCTACTACGTGACCTGGCAGACTGACTCATTTACTACCCTCTGCTGTTCAGACCTCATTCTCGTTTTAAACTATTTTTGGCTGGACCCTACAAACGCGAATGTCTGTGACTGAGTGATGAAGTTACACTATTGGTCGGCCGAGTTATGAAGTTACACCATTGGTCGGCCAGATGAAGTGTGTCAGGTCCAGCTATATACTAGGTTTTGACCTGGTTAAGAGGAGGATGACTTAAAAGACCATTTAAGGCCTAAAATATGCCAGTATACGTCAACCACACATCATACTACATCAAGACATTATGTGCACACATTACGTTTCTTCCTGTTCTGAACTTTGTATAACCCAAACGGTTTTGGTTAGACAGATTTACAATACTTAAGCTTTTTGTTGAAATCTTAACCCTCACTGTATGCTGAAATACCATGGATTATTCAAATGCTACATCTCTTGCTTAAAGAGCCTGTGTGCCAAAGAGGAATAAAATATGCAAATTTAAAGAAAACACTCATTTAAATCGAGGGAAGTAAAATCACGGGGGGTTATTGTCTATCCCTCGTTCCGGAGCGGGCCTACTGTTCTGTTATCACAGGCTCACTGACAGATCTGCAGAACTGACCTTTGGAAGACAATTCCATTCCGGAATGTGATCAGATGTTTCACAGAGAAATCAGGCCGTGTCATTTCACTCACAGCAGCTACTGCACTTGTTATAGGGCAGTTATAACAGCAACCTGGCACTGTGCAATATCGTTTTAACCAACAAAATATTGGGGAGGGGCGAGTACAATCCATAAATGTCCATCAATTACTATAATTATACCAGGCAATACCAAAAAAAGAAAGACCAACACTCTGAAAGAAGGGTTCTTTGGCTTGTCTCCATAGGATAACCTTTTTAGTTCTTTATGGAACCATCTGTGGTTGGTGTGAAAATTGTGAAAGCTCCCACACTGAACCATTTTGCCAGACAAAGAACCCTTGATCTAGACAGAGCTCTACCCTGGAGATAGAGGGGAGCCTTTTTGGAATCTTTTCTTCTGAGAGTGAAGCTGTATGGCTTCTTTCAGTACACAGTGTGTCATCATAACAGTGCTCATGCCATTTCCATGCTGTTCCATGAAAACACACAAAAAAAACTCAACTTTCCAAATAGCTGATAGGTTGGCAATTCATGGCTATATGGAGTCCAGTTTCCATCCATTTCAATGCTGTCCACCTAACATGGAGGTTTGGCTGCAGCTCAACTGCACGTTCATTCATTTGTGAAGACCTCCCTTTCCTGGTGTACAACAAACTGAATAAGCAACTGGCCTTCGAGACCTTTTCTTCCATATTTTACAACTATGTAACATTAAATGAAGCGAAACTAGAGCAAAATCACAGATGTGAATTTATGGCATTACATCACGCATAATATAGCAACTGCCTTTCCCCTTTTTACAGTCTACAGCTGTCATTCATCATCACTGTGTCCATTAGATATCAGCAAACAGTCGGCTTTGACGTTTTGCCAAGTGATCACAGCATCTGTTGAAGGACTATTAAGGTTGCTGACGTCACCAAGAAGCGTGGGAGCTGTCCACCAGTTCAGCCTCCTTCAGCATGGCCAGGTCGTGACTGTCTTTGATCTCCCTATGCAGGTTATAATTCCCAACACATCAAATTCCAGATCCTGGAATCCACATCCTGTCTCTTATGTGAATATACGATGTCATCAGACCATACACACCTGTTGCGGACCTGCAAGTTTCCTTTCAAGGAATCCTACCTAAAATCAGTCAAAGGCTGGCACTAGGAAAGTATTCTCATGCAGGGTATGAGTATTTCCATTCACAAACTCATTTAAATCAGATACCAGCAAGAGTGAATTTAGCATAGCTATCTTTAAGACAACTGAGATACCTGAGACACAAAAAATATCTGAGACACTTTTTACATGATTAACACTAGTTATTTTAACTGATACTACACAGCATCCCTCTCTGTAAAATTCTCAACAGACTCTTCTTGGTGAGACTTCCTGCTGAGACCTTTTTTAGTCAGCCGATTCAGAGCGGCTTGTCTGTTTTCCCTTGTAGCTCTTTTTTACCATATCCATGACTCCCAAAAACAGGGGAAAGAAACGCGTAGTGCTGTGACAGGAGCAGATCTGAGAGGTTCAGGTTGCAGTGTGCAGGAGGTGTGAAGCAATGCGTTCTGGCTGACTCTTTAATCCCATGATGAGCGCAAAAATCCAGCAGGGAATTCTGGGATACGAAAGCTGCGTGTGTCGCATCCCTGTGCTATTCATAGGGCATCTGGCCTAACAGACCCAGAACCAGCCGTGTCCAAAAATAGCCCACCGCGACTTTGAATGCAGCCCACTGTGGGGAGCCTCCACTGCCCTGCTAACAGAACACCTGGAACCTACTGAACACCTGGAAAAACCAACTGAACACCTGAAAGAACCAACTGAACACCTGGAAGAACCGACTGAACACCTGAAAGAACCAACTGAACACCTGAAAGAACCGACTGAACACCTGGAAGAACCGACTGAACACCTGTAACCGACTGAACCCCTGAAAGAACCAACTGAACACCTGGGTCCTCGAGTCCCTCCTGCCAAGCGCTTGTTCCCACGGGCGACGATCTATCTCCAAAAGCCATTTAGGCTGTGGTTCAGAGGGGGCGTGTCCAACTGTTTTTTCCTATTCTGACCTACTTTACCCAGAATTCCCTGATTAAAACCATCTTCTGCAAACAAAATCAATTTTTATCATTTCAAACCAAAAACTCATGTTTAAATCATAAACTAATTTCTATCATCTTAAACCATAAACTTATGTTTATCATTTTATTGTATCAGGAAAACATTAAAAATGTAATAAAATCAAATCAGATAATAATTAAGAGCTCCGCAGGAGAGCTCCCCAGATACAATCGATGTGGAGCAAACCAGGCAGAACAGTTCCTTTGTTGTACAATCCCACGCCTGAAGTCGGTCTCATGCGAAGCCTTGAAGACATCCGAGCATGAAGCGGTGCTGTACCAGAGCGATGCCACCTGCGCTAAGGTGAACAGCTCCAAGCTCTCAGGCTGCCCAAGGGCTTCCGCAACCCGATTCACACAAGGAGGATCTCTGAACGGGTCATAAGAAAGAAAAATAATTTCACTGTAAGCTTTTTTGAAAAATCATAATCAAAACAGACATGAACCGACATGCCGGGGTGAGAAAGTCATTCTTAGCCTCATACATAAAAAAATAAAAAAAAGATTTTAAAAAAAGAGAAAGAATTCAAGCAGATGTTCTGGGTGAATCTAAAGCCAGGCTTTTCCCAGCATGTATGTGCATTGATAATGGTGATTATTTGCTTGGCTTGTGAAGAGGGGTTTCTGCCAGACTGATGTGCAAAAGGGGAAGTTTGGATACAGCCAGGGGAACTGAAGACCCCTGTACACACCCTAGACCTCACACTGTCCACAGCAAGACTATACCCACCCTAGACCTCACACCACCCACAGCAAGACTATACCCACCCTAGACCTCACACTGTACACAGCAAGACTATACCCACACTAGACCTCACACCACCCACAGCAAGACTATATCCACCCTAGACCTCACACTGTCCACAGCAAGACTATACCCACCCAAGACCTCACACTGCCCACAGCAAGACTATACTCACCTAGACCTCACACTACCCACAGCAAGACTATACTCACCTAGACCTCACACTGCCCACAGCAAGACTATACCCACCCTAGACCTCACACTGTCCACAGCAAGACTATACCCACCTAGACCTCACACTGCCCACAGCAAGACTATACCCACCCTAGACCTCACACTGTCCACAGCAAGACTATACTCACCTAGACCCCACACTGCCCACAGAAAGACTATACCCACCTAGACCTCACACTGCCCACAGCAAGACTATACACACCCTAGACATCACACTGCCCACAGCAGGACTATACCCACCCAAGACCTCACACTGCCCACAGCAAGCAGGACAGGCCTGTTAGCAACATGACTAACAGCTGTCTGAGCTAAAAAGTATATAAGCTATGGCTGTGTTTGCAAGGACAATCAAAATCTGCAATGGGACACACACACACACGCAGACACACACACACACACACACACACCCACACAACACAACTCTTTTTCACGATAGTGTTATATATGCATCCATGTGCAGTGATGTGGAAGAAGGTACAGCCTCTTTCGATTCTATGGTTTCACCTATTAGGACATAACGAACATGCATCTAGTCCTCACCATGTCCTTACAGTAAATAAATCAAACCCCCTGTGAAAAACAGCACACAGTAGGTTTTTAGTTAGCCCTCTCTATTCTCTATGGACCGCTCACATGCATCTTACGCTATCCTCCCGTCTGGTTCAGGACCACAGTGAACCATCTCCACACTCCAGTGATGGTTATTGCTCAGACTCTTGGGTGACCCAGCGTTCAGTGCCACGGCTGCCTCATTTAAATCCATCTGACGCTGTTAGGTTTCCCTGGAGAGTCTGAAACAACGCAAACCCAACAGTGCGTGTTCGTTTCATAGCGAAAGGGAACTCAATGGATGGGACTGGAAAGGCGGATTTGGACATTAAAGCTTTATCGCCTGTCAGTGTCATACGCTTCAGTTCTGATTTACACAGCGCTGGCCAACCGACCAAAAGCCGCACCAATGCCAGGCCACTAGGGGGCGCTGTGTGTTTGCTGGCTGGGTCGGTAACCAAGAAAACAAACAGCGTGGGAACATGCGCACGTCAAGAGCCAATGTGTGCATGTATTTTACACACGTCTCCCTGGTTACACACTTTTCCACCTGCAGTACTCGTAGACCGGGGTTATTCAAATCAGGCCCTGGGGCCAGTAGCACTGCTGCTTTTCATTCTTCCCCTCTGATCAGGGACTGGTTTAAACCTGGGACATCCACGGCCAATCATCCACAGCCAATCGCCCACGGCCAATCATCCACGGCCAATCATCCACAGCCAATCGCCCACGGCCAATCATCCACAGCCAATCATCCACGGCCAATCATCCACGGCCAATCATCCATGGCCAATCATTGGCATTAACAGATCCATTAACAGATCCATTAACTTTTCAATAAAAAATTATAATAATAATTATCAGGAATAAAATAAACCAAGCAGTACGACTGGCACTGAAGGCCATGTTTAAGTGTCCTTGTCACAGACCTTTCAAGAGTCCAGTCTGATCACTATATCGCGCCTACTTATTGGTCAGTGGGGAGTCAGATGACATCTGTGAGTGACATCAGCACCACTGATGCTCTCTGTGGGGTCTACGCTCCACCCTCCTGTTCCCTTCATGCGTGTTTCGGCCCCTGCAGTACGGCCTCTCCCATTGGCTAGAACGAGTGCTTTCTCCCCCAAAGTACAGTCGATCTCATTGGCTGGAACGAGTGCTTTCTCCCCCACAGTACGGTCGATCTCATTGGCTGGAATGAACCTTAGGGCTCACTGGCATCAATAATGGGAAAGCAAGCTGTCATAATGCAGTCATCGCGCACGCAAGACAAACCAGACCCAATAACGCAGCAGAGAACTGGAAGGTGAGCAGAATGCGTTCAATATCACGCACATTAAAGGATAAAGGTTAAGGTGCAGAAGATGGCTGTGCTGAAGTCTCACTGTTAGTACTTTAAGAAAGAAAGCAGTCTTGTCACAAAGATAAGTTATGCGATGCTATCTTCCATCCAAGCAATCGACACAACACTATGGCACACCATACGATACGGAAGCTAATGTTTCCAGGGCCTCAAATGACCTGGAGGGAAATTTTAATTTCTAATAGATCCATGTAATGTTCGCTATAAAAGAAAAACAAAGGTACGGTACCTTGCAGGCGGGAGAAGCGCTGATTGGTCTTTCATCTTGACTGTCAGAAATGGAACAGGCGCCCGAAATCACTTCCTGGAAATGAACAAAAGGGCAGAAAAAGAGTGAATGTGGGGTGTGGGGTGCGGGGTGTGGGGTGCATGGGGAGGGGGGTGTGGGGTGTGGGGTGGGGGGTGTAAGGTGCATGGGGTGTGGGGTGTGGGGTGCGTGGGGAGGGGGGTGTGGGGTGTGGGGCTTGTGGGGGAGGCAGGGGGGTTGGAGGGCTTTGGGGTGTGAGACAGAGGGGCCTAGTGGTGTGAGGACAGACCTGTGAACAGCAGGTTTTGATTAACCACAGGAGGGGTAGGGCTGAACACACACACACACACACACACACACACGCGCACGCACATACGTGCGCATATACATACACGAGCACAGCCATGCATAAACACACACACACACTCACACACACACACACACACTCTCACACACACACACCATACGATATGGAAGCTAATGTTTCCAGGGCCTCAAATGACCTGGAGGGAAATTTTAATTTCTAATAGATCCATGTAATGTTCGCTATAAAAGAAAAACAAACGTACGGTACCTTGCAGGCGGGAGAAGCGCTGATTGGTCTTTCATCTTGACTGTCAGAAATGGAACAGGCTCCCGAAATCACTTCCTGGAAATGAACAGAAGGGCAGAAAAAGAGTGAATGTGGGGTGTGGGGTGCGGGGTGTGGGGTGCATGGGGAGGGGGGTGTGGGGTGTGGGGTGGGGGGTGTAAGGTGCGTGGGGTGTGGGGTGTGGGGTGCGTGGAGAGGGGGGTGTGGGGTGTGGGGCTTGTGGGGGAGGCAGGGGGGTTGGAGGGCTTTGGGGTGTGAGACAGAGGGGCCTAGTGGTGTGAGGACAGACCTGTGAACAGCAGGTTTTGATTAACCACAGGAGGGGTAGGGCTGAACACACACACACACACACACACACACACGCGCACGCACATACGTGCGCATATACATACACGAGCACAGCCATGCATAAACACACACACACACTCACACACACACACACACACTCTCACACACACACACACTCACACACTCACACACACACACTCACACACTCACACACACACACTCTCACACACACACACACACTCTCTCACACACACACACTCACACACACACACACACACACACACACACACACACACACACACACACATCTGTGCGGCTCGTTTTGCATGCCTCCTCCTCCAGTCGTCCTCTCCGTGACGGCCCAGCAGCCCCAGCGGTACAGAGGCCCCCCCACCCCCCAGCCCCCACCCCCTCCCCAGGGACAGAGGAGGTCCGGGACAGACACCGTATTGGAGGGAAAACATTGGGGCCAGAACACACTTTTACCACAACGAGGGAGAACCTCCCCCTGTCCCGCACAGAGATATTTAGCTAACAGCCTGCCGAACACCCCCCCCCCACCTCTCTGGGTAACCATAGCACCAGCTACCAGGGCTGCTGCCCCACGGACAGCGTTCGATCTGTCTGTGAGGCCCGTCCGCACACCAGGTCCTTAACGGGGCAAGCCCCCCAGCAGCCCCACGCTCTGTCAGGTCTGATCTGAGGATTCCTGATATGGAGAGGCGGTTTCCGGTCATACTGAAGTAGTAAGATTTCTAAGATATGATACATTCCTAGTAACTATTTTACTTATTTCTCTCTCTCTGTCTCTCTCTCTCTCTCTCTCTCTCTCTCTCTCTCTCTCTCTCTCTCTCTCTCTCATAACAGGAAGCAAGTGCTCTCCATCTTCTGCAAGGTTAGACCTTCCAGGCAAATCTCTTGACAGGGCAACAGCTTGAAGTAATTTCATCTCTCTCTCTCTCTCTCTCTCTCTCTCTCTCACACACACACACACACACACACACACAGCAGAGAGATGGGACCTCCTGCAAACGTTCACAGGCACAAAGAGGATGCGTGGACACATCACAGGAAGTGATGCAATCCAGTTATTTACCCAGAAAGACACCCAATCATGTCACAGCTACTGCAGGTGACTGAGCTAGGAAACAGAATAATGTCCACAAGTTCCATATCCATGATGGCCTAGCCTAAGGTTGAGAGTGACAGAAAAACACAACTCCTTCCATTCCCTAGAGAGAAGGGGGTCAAAGGTTCACACTAGAACGGAAGAAAAGACCAGCGCACCATTGAGCCATTTCATCTGGAGCCATGCCAACACACCATCCTCACATGAGAACGTCAAACCACCGATATCATTCGCATTTATCTCATTCAAAATATCACAACACAAATCATACTGCGCTATAAAGCACACGCCATTGTTAAACAGTGAATTGAACAAGGGCTTATTCTATAGGGAAGGAAATGCACTGCCTGCTCCCCAGAACAAAGACATATCACAGACACACTCACACACCCCACACTCTCTCACACACACACTCTCATACACACACACACACACACACACACACACACATACACACTCACACACCCCACACTCTCTCACACACACACTTTCATACACACACACACACACACACACACATACACATACACACTCACACCCCACACTCTCTCACACACACACAGACTCTCATACACACACACACACTCACACACCCCACACTCTCTCACACACACACAGACTCTCATACACACACACCCCACACTCTCTCACACACACACACTCACACACACCCCACACACACACTTTCACACACACTCACACACACACACAGTTCACACACACCCCACACACTTTCTCACACACACAGACACACACACACACGGCGCTCCCACTCGTTAGCACATGGGACCAGGACCGTGTTGCTTAACTTGGCTAAGTACATGAAGAGCTTAATCATTTTCAGCCCTGGGGGGATCGCTCACTGTGAGATATCAAAGCGGGGGACTCCCATAAATCTCTGCCCCCCCCCCCCCCCCCCCCCCCCCCGGAGGAGGCTGGTGTGCTGGGGAACACCGCCGAGCCGCAACCAAGGAGCCCTCGCTGTGAACCGGCAGCCCCCCCTCAGCGCTCTCTCTCTCTCTCTCTCTCTCTCTCCCTATCTCTGTGTCTGTCTCTCTGTGTCTCTCTATCACAATCTCTCTCTCTCTCTCTGTCTCTCTCCCCATCTCTGTCCCTCTCTCTCCCCATCTCTCTCTCTCTCTCTCTGTTTGTCTGTCTGTGTCTCTCTATCATACTCTCTCTCTCGCTCTCATTCTATCTCTCTCTCTCTGTCTCTCTCTCTCTCTCTGCCTGTCTCTCACTCTCCCTCTCTCTGTCTGTCTGTCTGTCCCTCTCTCTCCCCATCTCTGTGTCTGTCTCTCTGTGTCTCTCTATCACACTCAATTTCAATTTAAATTTAAATTTCAAAGTGCTTTATTAGCATGACAAATATAGGCACTTGTGTTGCCAAAGCAGTGGTTATAGTATATAGTTGTATGTTATAACCACTGCTTACAAAAATACAAAAATATCAGTAAGTGATGTTAGGTGTGTGTGTGTGTCTGACTATCTGTGTGTTGTGTGCATGAGTGAATATTATGTGTCTGCTTGTATGTGTGTATGCTGTGTGTAAATGTGTGCATGAGGTGGTCACACATTGTCCCTCAGAGTATGGCAAGAGACCACAAATTGTGCTGCTAGTATGCAGCAACCTTTTTCTTCTCCTAATAGGTAAGGTAATCTATCGTCATTGGGTATATCATTGAATTGGCGACATTTCTGGATTATTTTTTGGTAGAATTTTTGGCGAATTTGGTCCAATTTTGTGCATTCCATTAGGAAGTGTTCTTCAGTTTCAATTTGGTTGCCTTTGCATTGTTGGCACAATCTTTTTTCTTCTGGTAACCATGATTTTCTGTGCCTGCCAGTTTCTATGGCTAAGTGGTGCTCGCCGAGTCTGTACCTCATCAAGGTGGTTCTCAGTTTTTTGTCAGTAACTGTGGTCAGGTAGTTCGCTACAGCATACTGTCTTTTTAGGGCCAAATAACATTTCATTTTACTTTGCAATTTTGTTTTAGTTTCCCAGTAGGTTATATAATTCTGTTTCAGCTGTGTTGCAATTTGGTTTATTCTAATTATGTTTGTAGTTTTGTTCTGATCCTGAGCAGGTGAGGTGTTAGTGTGTGTTAGTGTATGTGGGGAACTAAGGCTCAGGACCAGCTGAGTGAGGGGATTATTTGCTTTGCTCAACTCTTGGTATTGCAGGGCTTTGTATTGATGTGAGTGGGGGTCACTTTGTTTTAGGTGCTTCCAAAATTTGATTGACCTTTTTTGTATTTTGATAAGTAATGGGTATTGGCCTAATTCTGCCCTGCATGCATTGTTTGTTGTGTTTCTATGTAATTTCAGGATATGTTTACAGAATTCTGCATGCAGGGTTTCAATTGGATGTTTGTCCCATTTGCCAAATTCATGACTGATGAGTGGACCCCACACTTCACTGCCATAAAGAGCAATTGGTTCGATTACAGCTCCAAAGATTTTAAGCCAAATTCTAATTGGAATCTCTACACAAATTTGTCGTTTTATGGCGTAGAAGGCCCTGCGTGCTTTCTCCCTTAGTTCATTCACTGCAATGTTGAAGTTTCCTGTAGAACTGATTTTTAGCCCTAAATAATTGTAATTTGAGGAATGTTCAATGTAGTGTGTTCCTAACATGAATTTGTGTTTTGTTCCCTGAGATCTGGATCTTTTTTGGAATGTCATAATTTTAGTTTTGTTAAGGTTTACTGCCAGGGCCCAGGTCTGGCAGTATTGTTCTAGCAGGTCTAGGCTTTTCTGTAACCCCTGTTCACTGGGGGAAAGGAGAACCAGGTCATCTGCATAGAACAGGCACTTGATCTCTGAGTTGTGTAGAGTGAGACCAGGCACTGCAGCTTTTTCTAATATGTTTGCCAATTCATTAATATAAATATTGAAAAGAGTTGGGCTAAGGCTGCAGCCCTGTCTTACTCCACGTTCCTGAGAGAAGAAATTTGTTCTTTTGTTGCCAATTTTTATGCCGCATTTGTTCCCTGTATACATTGATTTTATTAGATCATAGGTTTTACCCCCTATACCACTTTCAATAGTTTTGTAGAATAAGCCTTGATGCCAAATAGAATCAAATGCTTTTCTAAAATCAATAAAGCAAGCAAATATTTGTTTTTTGTTTTGGGTTACATATTTCTCAATTAGGGTGTGTAGGGTGTAAATGTGATCAGTTGTGCGGTGATTTGGTAAAAATCCAATCTGACTTCTTCTCAAGACATTGTGTTTAGTAAGGAAGGTTAAAAGTCTAGAATTTATGATACTGCAAAGAACCTTCCCCAGATTACTGTTCACACAGATGCCTCTGTAATTGTTCGGGTCAAATTTATCTCCATTTTTGAATATTGGTGTTATAAGCCCATGGTTCCAGATGTCAGGGAAGTAACCTACACTCAGAACCAAATTGAATAATTTTAGGATGGCCAGTTGAAATTTTGTGCTTGTGCATTTTAGCATCTCATTTAAAACACTGTCAGGTCCAGATGCTTTTTTAGGTTTCAATTTTTTAATTTTATCTTTAAGCTCTTGTTCAGTAATTGAGAAGTCCAATGGATTTTGATTATCTTCAATAGTCAATTCAAGTTCCTGCAATTTTTTATTTATATGGTTTTTGTCAGGATTTGCTCCTAATTCCACTTCTTTAAAAAGTGTTTGAAAATGGTTTGTCCAAATATCCCCATCTTGTATCGCTAATTCTTCTTCTTGTGACTTTTTCAGATTTTTCCATCAGTCCCAAAATTGATTTGTATTTATTGACTCCTCAATTTCTGCCAGTTGCTTTTGAGTATATTGTGCCTTTTTGTTTGTGAGTGTACGTTTATATTGCTTTAGTACTTCACAGTAAAGAAGGCGTATATTTGAGTTATTTGGGTCTCTGTGTTTTTGATTTGACAATTTTCTTAATTCTTTTCGGACGTTTTGACAGTCTTGGTCAAACCATTCTTTTTTGTGTTGAGGTTTCAGTTTATTTTTCATTTTTAATTGCGATTTTTCTGCTGTTTTTTCAAAGACAGCATTGACATTTTTTACTGCCAGATTGACTCCTTCTATACTGTGAATATATGGGTTGTCCAGAAAGGTGGACAACTATCTATCTCTCTCTCTCTCTGTCTGTCTCTCTCCCCATCTCTGTCTCTCTCTCTCCCCATCTCTGTCCCTCTCTCTCCCCATCTCTGTCTCTCTCTCTCTCTCTCTGTGTCTCTCTCTCACACTCTCTCTCTCTCTGCCTCTCTCTCTCGCTCGCATTCTATCTCTCTCTGTGTCTCTCTATCACACTCTCACTCTCTCTCTCTCGCTCTCATTCTCTCTCTCTCTCTCTCTGTCTAAACTGACGGATAACATGGATGCATTCATGTACACTTGGGGTATTGGGGGGGTTTTGTGCACTGTTCAGGCGGATTTGCTATTACTTCATTTTTGAAGTATTTTCTGTTGTATGGAATTTTTGTGTTTTGGTTTGTAAATTTTGAAATGTAAATAGGGAATTTTTTTTCTCTCTCTCTCTCTCTCTGTCTCTTTTCTCTATCTATTCTCTCTTTTCTGCCTGTGGTTAGTTTTTTTGATAGTTTTTCTCTTTATGTTGATTGTCTATAATTTTTATTTTGAAGTACAGTAATTTCTGTGGTTGAATAATGTCCCAATAAAAGGGTTTTTAAATCTCAAATCTCTCTCTGTCTCTCTCGCTCTCCTGTACCCTGGGGAGCAAGGGATACCATAATCTGAGGAGAAGGAATGGCTAGGGTTGCCAGATTTGCAATTCGGGAAAACCAGACACCATGCACACAGTACAGGGGGAAAAAAGTGCAAGAGCGGAGACGGAAGAAACTCATTACAAACTAGGGGGAAAATTTCAGCCACTTGTTATTCAGAATGCACACTGCATATTGTTCAGTCCAGACCACAAAAACCAGACCTGTACAAATAATTTTAAAACCGGACATTCCGATCTAAAACCGGGCACCTGGCAACCCTACGCATGGCCCCAGATGCCCACTGGGGAGAGTACAGCGAAGGGGGGGGGGCAGTGTGGGGGTGAGGGGGGTTCTTCACTGGCACATACAGAATAGAACACTTGGTCCCTTGCTCTCCGTTGTCAGGGTTACCTTTACCTTTTACAAAATTACAGTCCCTGTTTCTTCACTAAAGTTAAATCTTGTCTCTGCCTACACCTTTGGAGCTACAAAAATCAGTCTTTGTTGATCTGGAGCTCTGTATCTTAAGGAGTCACTGCGCAGGTGTTCAAATTTAAACTACGTACCACTAGCCCCTATGTAGCTAACAACCTGGCTAGCCATCACAGTGGGCTAAAACAGCTAAATAGAATTTGCTGGCTAGCGCTAACTTGTTTTTTTTTCTGCCATAAAGCTAGTGATGAAAATCACAGGGCTTGAATCATACAGAAGGAAAACCTTTTGGCTGAAAGGCGCAGAGTGTCAAATGTAATGTTGTTTACATGTTTATGTCTTGCATTTAGGCATATATGGGGTGTGGTTTTAACCAGAAAAGCAAACACACAGGTTTAGAGGGATCATAATAAATGTTTCCACCTATGACATCAACAATTTTTTGTTCTTCTTTCTTTACATAAAGAAAACATATAAAACAAATAAAGTATAGAGTATTGTATTTACTAGTGGAATTCAATATACTGACACCAGATGAGGACCTGTGGAGTCTGGTAGCATCAGGAGGGTGATAAACATTATAAAACAGCTCAGCATTGTTTCATGGTTTTAAAATCAGGGGGAAAAAGCTCAGTGAACACAGTGCTATTGAAACGGAGCCCTAATACATCATTCCGTGTGGCTTCACCCAAACAAGGCCACTTCCTCCCCTGCAAACCACCAGATTAATCTCCCTGAGACTAAGAGCAGGGCAATCCACTCTCACAGACTCCGAATCAGTCATTTTACCACACGCACCCAGCCCAAACATACACACACACACCCACACACACGCACACACGCACCCAACCCAAACATACACACACACACACACACACGCGCACCCAGCCCAAACATACACACACACACCCAGACACACACGCCCAGCCCAAACATACACACACACGCACCCAACCCAAACATACACACACACGCACCCACACACACACACACACACACACACACGCTCCCAACCCAAACATACACACACACACACCCAGCCCAAACATACACACACACACACACCCACACACACATGCATGCACACACACACACACACACATACATGCACACACACACACACACACACACACGCACACATATGCACACACATGCATGCACACGCGCACACATGCACGCACGCGTGCACACACGCACACATACATACACACATGTGCACGCATGCATGCATGCACGCACTCACTCACACACACACACGCACACATACATGCACACGCACACGCACTCACTCACTCACACACACACACGCACACACACATGCACACGCACGCACACACACACACACACATGCACACGCACACACGCACACACACATGCACACGCACGTGCACACACACACACACACACACACTCACTTGCTCATACACACACACACACACACACACACACACACGCATACACACACATGCATGCACACACACACACACACACACACACACACTCACTTGCTCATACACACACGCACATCTGCCTCATATTTGCGGACCCTCTCCTGCACGGTCCCAGGGTATCGCTGAAGGTGAGGTAACACTTGGATGTGTGCGGCTGTTCGGTCACACACTCGAAGACAAACGCTTGTCATAACGCGCTCTGACAGGCAGCTGGGCCTGGTTATCCAGCTGCTCTGCATGTGTGTGTGTGTGTGTGTGTGTATGTGCTCTGCACGTGTGTGTGTGTGTATGTACGTGCATGTGTGCTTGGGAGCGTGCAAGCGTGCGTGTGTGTGTGGGTGTGCATGTTGTCTGAACATCTGAAATCCCTAAAGCAAGCTGCAGAGAAACCTCTACCTGTCACTGGACCAAATCACAGCCAATCACGTTCACTCCTGAGAACTGTAAATGAATAACACCTCATAATTACTGACTTGGCTGGGGAGGGGAAGCACATGACTGCCACCTCACACAGAGTAGATAAAACACAATACTGCTAATCCACTGAGTAAACAGGGCAAACTATAAACAGATCATTCAGATTAAATAGTTCCATAGTGGATGGGGGGAGACTGTGGACATGACTGGTAAT
The DNA here is from genome assembly GCA_039654925.1 of Anguilla pacifica. Classification (NCBI taxonomy): domain Eukaryota; kingdom Metazoa; phylum Chordata; class Actinopteri; order Anguilliformes; family Anguillidae; genus Anguilla; species Anguilla pacifica. The sequence continues at coordinate 1,382,017 of CM077297.1, read as the reverse complement.
TTTAATTTTGGGGATAAAAAAAAACTCTGAGCGTATAGCTATGAAAATGTTAGCATTCCATTGAATTCCTAAACTAACAGAAAATCAAGTACTTCTGAGCACTTTTGCAAGCTTGAAAAACAGTGCACAAATTAAAATGTTTTTAAAAAAAAGTCTGTTCCTATTTCCCAGGTACATATCAGTGATGCATTCCTGTAATTTATCATCAGCTCATTCAGAGCCACTGTCTGTGATCCATCTTTCATCACATCTACACAGGTGAAAAACATCTCTCGTTAAGACCACAGCTTGTTTCGGAAAAGACGCTTTCTCCTCATTTCTGGTACCTCCATGCCATGCCATTACATCCTCATCGTCAGGAGAGGGAATCGATATCAAAAATAATAGACTAATCGAAAACACTGATGCAATTGCTAAAAAACAGAAGAACTACCCCACAGGTGAGACAGCCGTCAACACAGAACTGAATTAAGCAACACCTGTGAGCCCGGGGGAATTTTGGCAGCCAGGTGGGGTTCCCAGGGTGGGGTGGGGTGGGGTGGGGTGGGGGGAGTAACCTTGGCAACCAGGTGGAGACCGGGGGCGATCCCGGCAGCGGAATGTGAGGGGGGGCGCTCCTGGAGGCTGTCTGTCGAAACGTCTCTTTAAAAACGAGTCACCTGGAGCTTCCAGTGCTGAAGAAGATCAGGTGGAGCGTCTGTGAGATCATTTAGAATAGCGAACGACACATTTTAATAAAGGGCTTTATTTTAATAAAGCATTTTAATAAAGGAATGGAGTTCAAAGCTATTAAATGCAACACCATTAAATGCAAAATGCAACGTTTGATCCTTTGCCGTGATAGAGGACTCATTACATTTCTGTTACGTCCAGTCTACCACTAGCCCTACTTCACACCTGGCTGGCCAGCGGAGGATGGGCTCCCCCTCTGCAGCCAGGTTCATCCTGAGATTCCTTCCCATTGGGGAGTTTTTTCTCCACATTTTTTTTTGCTTGCTTTTTGAAGGTTCAGGCTCAGTTTCTACCAAATTTTCCTTGTTTCTGTGAAAAGCATCTTCGTGACAGGTTTTTATTTTTATTCCTCCAAGAAGCGGCATTAGAAAATAATTACAATTGAAGGTTTATAGACCGCTATCCTTTAAACCTCCTTAGTTCTACTTGGGGAAAATTATTGGTCCTCAAAATCCGTCTTTTCATTTTCAGTTGTTTCCCTTCTAGGACTGACAGCTGTCCCACTAAATGAGGGAAGCAAGAGAGGATACAGATAAAACATTTTTAGAAACGTATTTAGAAACGGTTTCTGTATCGACGTCACAAAGCACACATCCTGACTGGGACTGATGCAGTAACACAGGCCCTTTACTGCCCCAGAAAGCAGGAGGCAACTGGGACCCTGCTCATGACGGGACCTTCCAAGCGACAGAGTGACCTGCACAGAGCCAACTAGTTACCTTGGGGGAAAAAATGTGCATTCACTTGTGCGCTCTCTCTCTTTCTCAATAACTCTTACTTTCTGCTCTCTCTCTCCTTAACCACCATGTACCCAAACTACTCCTGGTACTGAATGCTGATTGGCTGGCTCTCCCCGGCTCTGATAGAGTTTCCCATGAGGGCTAACGAGCCTTAACCCCAGGCAAGACGCACTTCTCCACCACACAGAGGCTGGGTGTTCATTAAAAGGCTGTGTGTTCAGTAAGAGGCTGTATGTTCAGTAAAATGCTGTGTGTTCAGTAAGAGGCTGTATGTTCAGTAAGAGGCTGTGTGTTCAGTAAGAGGCTGGGTGTTCAGTAAAATGCTGGGTGTTCAGTAAGAGGCTGTATGTTCATTAAGAGGCTGGGTGTTCAGTAAGAGGCTGGGTGTTCATTAAGAGGCTGGGTGTTCAGTAAGAGGCTGGGTGTTCAGTAAGAGGCTGTGTGTTCAGTAAGAGGCTGTGTGTTCAGTAAGAGGTTGGGTGTTCAGTAAGAGGCTGGGTGTTCAGTAAGAGGTTGGGTGTTCAGTAAGAGGCTGTGTGTTCAGTAAGAGGCTGGGTGTTCAGTAAAATGCTGGGTGTTCAGTAAGAGGTTGGGTGTTCAGTAAGAGGCTGGGTGTTCAGTAAGAGGTTGGGTGTTCAGTAAGAGGTTGGGTGTTCATTAAGAGGCTGGGTGTTCAGTAAGAGGCTGGGTGTTCAGTAAGAGGTTGGGTGCTCAGTAAGAGGCTGTGTGTTCAGTAAGAGGTTGGGTGTCCAGTAAGAGGCTGGGTGTTCAGTAAGAGGCTGTGTGTTCAGTAAGAGGTTGGGTGTTCATTAAAAGGCTGGGTGTTCAGTAAGAGGCTGTGTGTTCAGTAAGAGGTTGGGTGTTCAGTAAGAGGCTGTGTGTTCAGTAAAAGGCTGGGTGTTCAGTAAGAGGCTGGGTGTTCAGTAAGAGGTTGGGTGTTCAGTAAGAGGCTGGGTGTTCAGTAAGAGGCTGGGTGTTCATTAAAAGGCTGGGTGTTCAGAAAAAGGCTGTGTGCTCAGTAAGAGGCTGTGCGTTCAGTAAGAGGCTGGGTGTTCAGTAAGAGGCTGGGTGTTCAGTAAGAGGCTGGGTGTTCATTAAAAGGCTGGGTGTTCAGAAAAAGGCTGTGTGCTCAGTAAGAGGCTGTGTGCTCAGTAAGAGGCTGTGTGTTCAGTAAGAGGTTGGGTGTTCAATAAGAGGTTGTGTGTTCAGTAAAAGGCTGGGTGTTCAGAAAAAGGCTGTGTGCTCAGTACGTCAGTAAGGTTGTGGAAGAAGAGTTGTTTGGTTAAACTCTGCCGACAGAAATGCTAGGAACCAGAAAAAGAGCTGCATCATCCCATACTGAGAAACTAAACGCTCGCATTGTGTAGCTCTGTGTCAAACATAGCTATCTGTCTATAGGTAAACCCAACTGCCTGTCACATATATATAAGTAACACAGGGCTACACATTGCAGTATTTTTGTGTCTCAGTATGGAACGATACAGCTTCTCTGTAGTACAGTATCAGCAGTTGGGCCTACCCATAATAAGGCCCTGCCAACCCGGTTCTCAGCACAGAAACAATATGACTAATAGATTCAAATTTTTTTTTAATGTACTTGTTCATTGCTGCTGAAGAGACATTAACTGTAGCATTAGTTCAGTGGGTAGCCAAGGAATTGTAGCCTATACACTGGAGTACCTCATTACATTCCAGGATGGTATTACATTACATTTATTTAGCAGACACTTTTATCCAAAGCGACGTACAAAAGTGCATATCATCGTCATTGGACAACTACAAAACACTAGTTCAATAAGGTACAATGCGCATTTCATACAGCTATTTCTAGCCAAGAACACAGTTCAGTTCACACAGTGAACACTATTCTGACCTAACCTATGCCAAGCCAAACTAGGGAGAAGAACAAGCTACAGTATTAGGACAAATACAAATTACAAAAAGTGCTGGAATGGGGGTACATGTAACAAGCGTCATGAAAGGGGGGATTTAAAGTGACATGATATACAGAGTGGTGGCAGTTAGTCCAGGTATAGTCTGAAGAGATGGGTCTTCAGACCACGGCGGAAGATGGGTAGTGAGCGAGAGGTTCGAAGAGGGACAGGGTGTTCGTTCCACCACTGGGGAGCTAGGCTGGATGGCCAGTGTGTGTCTATTCATTGTGTCCAGTTTCCAATCTCAGCAAAAATACTTATTTCATTTGTGGGTGGCAGGAACTGGTCATGTAACCTAAAGGTCACAGGTTTGATTTTCGGGTAGGACACTGTCACTGTACCCTTGTGCAAGGTACTTAAGGTACTTGTGCATTGCTTCAGTATATGTCCAGCTGTATAAACGGATGCTGTGTACATGCAATGTAAAAAGTTGTGTAAGTCATTCTGACCAAGAGCGTCTGCTAAATGCCTGTAATGTAATGTGAATGCTAAACAGTACCAGATTATGCATCAAAATGAATATACTCAGGTAAATAAAATATTTATTTCATCATTCATAGATTGGTCCGAACAAAATATGTTTCAAATATTAATTTGATACTTAACATATATTCATATATTTTCAAAAAATTAAACTTAAACTTCCTTAACAGATAATGAGTAATTACGACATGATGGTTGAATTAAAATATCTCTTTAGCAAGGTTTATATTAAATAACACTGTTTAAGAGACACTCTTAATAGGCTCTTAATACTCTTTAACTCTAAATAATTAACATTTATTTACTAATTTATGTATTTACTAAGAAATAAAGTATTAGTTCCCAATTCTCAATTTAATTGCTCGTGTTTTATTGTTACTTTACACTGTGCATGTTTTTTCTGACCTACTCTGTATTGCTTTGGGCTGTTTAAATAAAGTGTATTTTACACATAAAAAAAAAATACAAAATCATTCATTCCTTTGTTTATTTAAAACATAGGCTATTCTTTTCTACAGAAAGAAAAAAGGTTTTGGAGAATGGTCATAGCAAATAGGCTACAGTATGGAACTTAGCTCTCAAATAATTAATACCCAAAACAAAATAATAAAAATACTTTCAAAATAATTTTAAATTAAATAAGATTTAGGTTCATAACCTACAGTACAACAGAATATCCACATGTCAATATTGTGAAAAAATATTGCTGTACATTAAAAGCAAAGCACTAACAGCACAAAAACAAGGCTTCGCGGACACACTAAGTGGTTCACTATTGTGCAGCCATGTAAAGGATGCTGAGCTTGAAGCCCAAAATAACGGGGCTTCAACGATCAGGGAAATAAATCAACCTTAGCTGACGTTTACTACTTCCAAAAAGTACAATCCATATCAGATCATTAGGCTACTGGATTTCCTCTCAGAACTATCACAACAGCAATGCATTTCTCAGGATGCGCGACGTGTTAACCTGGGCATCTCTTAGAAATGTCGACAAACTGCAGAGAAGTCGTGCTCAAATAGCCTACACCCCCGAAAAAACCCAAGTTGAATTCCAACAAGGTACGTGTTGAAATCGACGCGAACTACCGAGGAAACCCGGCGGAATTTGAGTTGCCTATCGGCTCCGTAATATAGCGAGGCGGCCGATTGCCATGCCAATAAACACGCCAATAAAAATCAAATTAGAAAGTATATAAAATACAGGTAGAACTACTGTATACCAGTCGATGCATCAACAACTGGCGACCAGGCTAAACTGAAGTGTGAATTCTTGGCAGCTCAAGAGACTGCAGGCAACTACGGTTCGCTGCTCAGAATCAAAACTGTCCGAAGCAGTGCGTTCGCCCTGCACATTTATTTACGTTTTAACGACAGTTTGCAAGCTCACCTTTTCCCGTGGCCGACTCGTGAGGTGTGAATTTCTTCAGCGACGGTGATCTGTTTTCCACTTACTGTATACAAACCTTCTAAAACGGCAATAGGCTGCTACAACAGAGGTGATGGTGGTCTAACGCTTGACTTTCCCAAGTCAACAACCTCCTCACCTCCAGCTCTTGTAGTTTCGCCTCTGTTCTACGGGTCTGCGAGTGCTCCTTTCCACAGCGCCCTCCAGCGACGTCTTGGAGAAGTGCATCCAGTTGCCCTCGTTTCGTGGGCTACTGATTTCTGACACAATTTTGGATGCTCCGACTTCGAGGTCAAAATAATTTTAGGTATAAAGCTGACCTGTGAGTCTGTGAGGTCCTAGGTGAGATCTTGAAAATGGGCCCCAAAGTTATACATAATAAATATGATAAATAAAAAAAACACACAACATGGGGTCCCTTAACCACACCAGGGCCCTAGCCAGTCGCTTATATGGCCTAATGGGTGGGCTAGCTCTACCAAGGCCATGTAACACAGTTCACAGATTTAGGCTTGGCTCATTTATTTAGAATTAGAGAAATGCTCAATGTTGTGTTGGAGTAACTCACTCTAACTCTAACTTTGACTTAATCAGTTTCTCTCGTAGGGAAAGGAAGTTCACATTCTCTTATGCTTCATTTAACTCCAGTGTGGTGTGAAGTGTAAGAGAAAGTGAAAGCCTGCTATAGGCTATTCCTGATGTGATTTTTTTCCCTCTGCTTTTTTTCTGTGGACTATCTTGGATATGTAATCTCATACACAAGCTGTTTCATTGGCCTCCGCAATAAATTCTGGAAAGTGCAGACAAGCCTGTGCTCTCTGCTAAAACAGGTGATGCCAATCCACGCTGGAACAGTGCCTTAACACGTTGTCTCTGAGCAGTGAACTGACACACAGACTGATGAGGACGTTGATGAAGAACTAAACAGGTTCTTATCATGGCAAATGTTACCAGTTTATTAGCCGCTTGTGCTTGATGCCAAAAAGCAGAAGAAAACACTTTTTTTTCTAAATTCGACATTTTCAAGAAAAAACCGCTGTTTTTATGTAGCCACAGCAAGCAGAGCTGTGTGTGGACAGTGAAGTTAGTATTCAGATGGACTGCAGAAGTAAAAAACACTCTTTGGAGGATGTGTGTCAAACTGTGCAGCCTCCTGAACTGACAGACAACATTCCTGCTTGTAGAACAGATTTACAAATGCCACCGGGCATCCTTAATGGGGGTATTAAAGAAACCAGGTCAAATGGCATTAAAACACTCCAACATAAATCAAAATCAAAACATAGAATTTGTTCGGAATGAACACTTTCCTCAAAGACAACAAAAAATACTGAGAGCTGAACCATAAATGGGTCATTCTGTTGATGTATATATACACACACACACACACACACACACACACACGCACCTGAAATCACTACCCATAATGAGCAGGACAGGTACATTTCCTTGATGTCAGATTCAGCCTCTCCTGCACAGGCTGCTTGCAGGTCTACAGGCAGCACATTATAAGCTCATTTCTCCTGTGGTAGAACCCATCATGTCCTCAGGGGACAAAAAAACTGCCTATAAAATATTAAAATGTTTTTTTCTCTCTCTTAGCAATAGCGAGTAAAATTCTGATGCTTATTTTGATACACTTCCTCAGTGCCTCGGGTCATTTCGCTTATTTGATGTTAAAAGGAATGCATTCGATAACCTGAAAAATACATTTTTAAAAATCCCTGCTATACTGGAAAAGCAGGCATTCTGCACTGAAGGTGCTTTGACAAGCATATTGCCGCTGATCACAGTGATTATATTTTAAAACTTTTTATGGGTCTCAGAATCGCCACGGGACAAGGCAGCCTTCCCTCCTTCTTCACTGTGCAAGAGCGCCCCCTGTGGTGAAACGGTGCAAACGCAATCTGCTGCATTCAATGTAAAACAAAACGATAAAAGCCAAAAGGAATGTTTAAACCAAAATGTGTGAGAAAATGTATCAACGTGCAAATATCCAATATCACAATATGAAAATAAAAATAAAATAGTAAAATAAATCTGTATCAGTGCAGCAAACTACACACCCCTCAGAAGCCCCAACACCACCCAAAAAAATGCATGAACACAGTGACAGGACTTAGGTGCATCACCACGGAAACAAGGAGACAGAGAAACCAAAATAATAAGCCCTATCTTTCCTTGATAAAAGTAAGTAGATCTAATTTTCAATAATTCCTGATTTCCACCAAGATCAAGACAAAAAAAACTGCGCCTTTTGGGCAAAAGGGAGCTAAAATCCATTTAAAGCAAAAGCTAAACGTGCAGCTTCATAAAGCCTTTTATCCCCTGACCTCAAAGCACTTTAGAGCGACAGGGAAACCCGCACATCCACCACTGCTGACATGAGTCACTCACACAGGCATCAGTGCCACGATTCTGATGTGTGTTTGCGTACGGCGATGGGGTTCATCAGTCTGACGTGCAGATGTGTAAAAACAGCAACAGTGAAGTAAGACAGAGTATAAAGTTAAAGGGGGATTGAAGCAGCAGGTTTGTGTCTAAATGAACCACACCTCTCCACCTCCACTCATTTTCCGTGTAACTACGGCAATAAATAATTCTCTCGATGAAGAACACAGATTTAACAATCATCATACCAGATGATCGAGGCCTGCCGAAACTACAGAGTCGTTTCACAAAATACGCTCCACCTCAGGAGGATGTGGTTTCTATAAAACGTCCACTTATATAGTCCTACATTACGTGCTCTGGTGGGTAAATAAATCGAGACATATAAAAGCATGTGGGATTTTTCATAAGGCACCCAAACAAAGCAATCTTCTGCAGAGTGCAAGCCAACCAGGATAAAACCGCATCGTTTCCTAGCTGAAACAATTAACCACAACAGTAAAGAAACAGTGGTCAAACAGCAAGAGAGATACGGCTAAATACCATACCCATAACCCCACATATCTGCATAACACACTCTGGCAGATCTCTTTTCAGCATTTGGACATTTAAAGACTGTTAACGTCTAATGGCAGCTGACAGGTCGTCATCTTCTTTCTCTGGTCTCTGATTGGTCAGACGTTGACACTGTGGGCGTGTTTCTTGCACAGGGGCTTGTCCTTCTTGGAGTAGAAAGCCTGGCCTCCCAGATCAGTGTTACACACCTGAGACAGACACAAATTCAGGCCCGCATCACACCTGAGACTAACAAAAATTAGTCACAAACATACACGTACCACACACACACACACAAACACGTACTGCATACACACACAAACACATACCACGCACACACACACACACAGAAACACACACGCACGCACATACACGCGCACACACGCGCGCGCATACTACACACACACACACACACACGTGTACCGCACACACAGACACACACACCTACACACCACACAGGCACACACACACAAACACACACAAACACATATACACACACACAAACACACACAAACACTGCACACACACACACACACACACACACACACACAAATACTGCACACTCACACACACACGTACTACACACACGCACACAACACAGGCACACACACACACACACACACACACACCACACAGGCACACACACACACCACACAGGTACACACACACACACACACACACACACACACACACACGTACCACACACACGCACACAACACAGGCACACACACACACACACACACACACACACACACACACACACACACACACACGTACCACACACACGCACACCACACAGGTACACACACACACACACACACACACACACACGTACCACACACACGCACACCACACAGGCACACACACACACACACACACCACACAGGCACACACACACACACAACACAGGCACACACACACACACACACACACACACACACACACACGTACCACACACACGCACACCACACAGGTACACACACACACACACACACACACACACACACGTACCACACACACGCACACAACACAGGTACACACACACACACACACACACACACACACACACACACACACGCATACACACACACACACACACGTACCGCACACACGCACACAACACAGGTACACACACACACACACACACACACACACACACACACACACACACACACACACACACGTACCGCACACACGAAGCAGGTGTCGTGCCAGCTCCACCCCAGCGCCTCCAGGAACTTGTCTCCCGGTTCAATGGCAAAGTCACAGCCGTGGCAGTTTGTGGCAAACAGGCTGTAATAATCTATCACAGAGCAGAGAGCGGATCAGACTCATAAACCTCAGCCACAGCCCCACCTTCATATCCGAGAGCATTTTCTGTGCAGCTAGCAGGTCACAGATCACTACGTTACATCACTGGCACTCAGCAGACGTTCTAATGCAGAGCAGCTTTTTACATATCCTTTTACACAGCTGGATGTATACTGAAGCAATCAGAGCAACGTGCCTTGCTCAAGGCTACAACAGCAATGTCTGACTGGAGAATCGAACCCGCAACCTTTGGGTTGCGACCGCAACACAACACAGCCCCCCCGGACCCCCCCGGACCCCCCCAGGCCGCTCAGTCCACACCTTTCTCACAGTAGGGCTGGCCATCCTCCAGGTGGAAGGTGTTGTCGCGGATGGGCTGCTTGCAGGAGGCGCACAGGAAGCAGTTCACATGCCAGGTCTGCTTCAGGGCGTTAATCACTTCCTGTGAGGTCAGACACACCATGTGACCTTTACAACGCGCAAAACCACGTCCATGATATCATACAATTAACGACATACATGACATTATTGACTATAACGACACGTCATCTGGTGTCCTAAGAATGTAATGAAGGTGTTTTGTTGTCATGGGAACATGTTAATTCAGAGCACACTGGTCTTAATTCGTCTGTAATTAAGAGTGAAGTGGGTCCTGGAATACAAGCCACTGCAGAACTCAACTGTCACTCCTGAACTGTCCATCTCATCCCCTTTACTCTGGTACATATGCAGTGGGATGCAGTTTCTTCTCCTGACCACATTACCAACATTACACCTCTGTCACGTAGGAGATGGAGGGAACACACCTTTACCAAGAAATAAACTTTTTATTTCTACTGAGGCTGTTAAAAAAAGAGAACAACTAACCTCAACAGAATAAAAAGACACTTAATACAGTAAAAGAATAATGTATGTCAATCGAAAAATTATGACCTATGCAGTCCCAACCCTAATTTCTGCTTCCGCTCAGTTTCTGGAGTGGAAGGTCACACTTTGTGAGACTGGCTGCCTGTGCAATGTCTGCATGCGGCTGGGCTCCAGGCAGGTTTAGCCAGCGTAGCGTTGGCTTGAACCACGCCTTCATGAGTCTCATCAGGAACGATTTAGGCCTTATTTTAACGATAAAACAGAAAGAATGAGAGGGGAATGAGAGGGAAGGAGGGAGAGAGAGGGAGGGAAGGGGGGAGAGAGGGGAGGGAGAGAGGGAGAGTTGGGGATTCCCCCTCTCACCCCCATAATCTTCTTCTGGCAGCGGGCGCACGCGGGGGCGAAGAACTCCTCGTAGCAGTGCTCGCAGTAGATGCCCCCCCCCTCCTCCATGAACCCCAGCTCCACCAGCGACGTGTGGCAGTGCCCGCAGTTAAACTCCTCGGGGTGCCACGACTTCCCCAGCGCCACCAGGAAGGGTCCCCTGCAGGGGAGAGGAGGAACAGAGACACATCTTACTGCGATGTGCACGCTCTGTCATCCTACCCTCTGGAGCAGGGCTGCCCAACCCTGCTCCTGGAGACACACCTGATTCTACTAAACAGCAGATCTCTAGCTGTTGAATGACGTGTACCTGGTTGGCCCTGTAAAATGCTAACGTTACATAGCGCACGTACCTGATGTAAACAGGTACACAGGAATGAGCCTGTAAAATGCTAACATTACATAGCGCATGTACCTGATGTAAACAGGTACACAGGAATGACCCTGTAAAACACTGTTACATAGCGCATGTACCTGATGTAAACAGGTACACAGGAATGACCCTGTAAAATGCTAACGTTATATAGCGCATGTACCTGAAGTACACAGGTACACAGGAATGACCCTGTAAAATGCTAACGTTATATAGCGCATGCACCTGAAGTAACCAGGTACACAGGACGCGCGCGCGGAGCTCCTCTCTCACCTGATCAGCTTGTTGCAGGAAGCACACAGGGGGGTGCGAGTCCCTGCAGGTATGTGCTCTGCCCGCTGCACCAGCGAGCCCTGGCCACCAGGGGGCAGCTGAGGGGCGGGGCGGGCTGAGGGGGCGCTGCTGCTCACCCGCCCAAAAGAGGGGGCGGCCTTGGGCACCCCGGAACCTTCGGGAGAGGAAGAGGGACAGGGTCACACACACCCCACCCCACAAACCTCACAGGACCCCCAATGTCCCTTCAGTAAAGATTTACTTTTCAGAATGGGCCTCCCTGCTCTCTGACTCACACAAAGCAAGGAGGGCCTGAAAATGGCCTCATTGGAAAGTTCCTCTAAGAAAGAGAGAGGCAAATTTTATTTGTTAACAGACCTGGGCCAAAAACAGAAAAGTTTTTATCCAGGTCTAACCCACCAGCATTGTAGGACAGTAATCACCAGATACTGTTACCATAGTAACACTGGTACAATGCACCCCCAGCCGGGCACGAGATGACCTGCAACTCCAAAATCTAGTTTTTCCTCGTTGAGGAACTTCACAACCTCTCAGGGTTGTCAATTACATTTCATTTCAGTAAGTTCAGGAAAGCCACTGAATTTCAGTTCATGAAATCAATACCCACAATGTTCTACAAGGACTTCTAAATTAATAAAGCAATATGGGCTCAAATTAGTGCCAAAAGTATTTTGTATTTGTAAGCAATGACTTGAGCTTGCAACTTATGGTTTGTGTTTGTACATTGCGAGTTGAAACTGAAACAAAAGTATTTTGTACTTGTAAGCATTGACTTGTGCCTGCAACTTATGGTTCATGTTTGTACTCTGCAAGTTGAACCTGTAAAAAAACGTTGTGTTTGTGGATATAGATTTTCATGAGGGTGGAGAGTCACATCTGTAAACTAAAATCTACATGTGTTTTGTGGTCTGAAGTGGTTTATTAACATTTGTGAACAGAAAAAGTACGAATGCAAAACAGTTTTTACGTGCAACACTCCCTCTACATGCAACTCCCAGTTTACAAGAAGAAAGCGACAGACAGACTTTTGGCACTGCAAGACCACCTGTCCACGCAAGACCACCTGTCCATGTGAGACCACCTGTGCATGTGAGACCACCTGTCCACGCAAGACCACCTGTGCATGTGAGACCACCTGTGCCTGAGACCACCTGTGCATGTGAGACCACCTGTCCTCACGCAGAAAGGGGGGGCCGGCAGGTACCTGCTGAAGGGCTGGGCTTCCAGGCGGCGGGCTTGCCCTGGGCGGGGGGGGTCTTGAAGGGGACGGGGCTGCCATGCCGCACTCCGCCAGCAGGGGCTTTGGTCATGGTCTTCACTGCAGATACGACATGAGTGCTGGGCTGCACCTCCACCTCACTGAGGAGGACAAACAAAAATACACACTCACAAACTGAGGACGTTACACACGATTACACACTCACAAACCGAGGACGTTACACACGATTACACACAGAGCAAGGACATTACACACGATTACACACAGAGCAAGCACATTACACACAATTACACACAGAGCAAGCACATTACACACAATTACACACAGAGCAAGGACATTACACACGATTACACACAGAGCAAGCACATTACACACAATTACACACAGAGCAAGGACATTACACACAATTACACACAGAGCAAGCACATTACACACAATTACACACAGAGCAAGGACATTACACACAATTACACACAGAGCAAGCACATTACACACAATTACACACAGAGCAAGCACATTACACACAATTACACACAGAGCAAGCACATTACACACGATTACACACAGAGCAAGCACATTACACACAATTACACACAGAGCAAGCACATTACACACAATTACACACAGAGCAAGCACATTATACACAATTACACACAGAGCAAGCACATTACACACAATTACACATAGAGCAAGCACATTACACACAATTACATAAAGAGCAAGGACATTACACACAATTACACACAGAGCAAGCACATTATACACAATTACACACAGAGCAAGCACATTACACACAATTACACACAGAGCAAGCACATAACACACAATTACATGCATACAGAGAACATTGCACACAATTACACACGTACAGAGGACATTACACACCATTACACACACAGAGGACATTACACACAATTACACACAGATCAAGCATGTTACACACAAAACACACATAGAGGACATTACACACCATTACACCCATACAGTGGACTTCATATACATTTACACAGAAATAGAGCATATTACATGCAACTGCACAAAGTTACACACGGATAAAGCACATTACACACAGATGGACTACTAGCAACTCAGAAAGTCACAGTGACACTAAGAGAGATGTCTGTTTCTCTAGTTGTACTGCCAACAGTCACACTTAGGGCCTTTCTTTCAGTACCAGAATAATTCAGAAATGAGACCTTTTCCTGCTCCTGCTTTATGGACCCTAAAAATGCACTTCTGTCTGCATCAGCGGCGCTATGTGTCAAAATAACTGTAAGAGCGCAACATCATAGTGTTATAGATACTGAGAGAAAGCCAGAGAAAACAAGAGGAAAAACTAGAGAATGTACTGAGTGTGCATATGTGTGTCTGAGAGAGAGCGAGAGAGAGGGAAGCTGGGGGCTTTGCTGAAAGTGGTCTTTTATTTGGGTGTAAATGACCATGTTCAAATGAACAAAGGACAGTATACTGGGGACTGGGGTGGGGGGGGGGGATATTCCTCTGCTACAGCAACCCCCCCCCCCCAACATCAACATGGTTTGGAGGAGAGCATCTGGGGGCACACTGTCATGTTTAAACATCCGTTCACAGTTCAAAGTGAAAGTTCTGAAAAAGGCGCGGGACCGAAAGCAGACACACATTTCAGCCTCGTCAGCTCCCAGACGGGCTGGCGTCCAAATTCAGCACCGCGTGCAGTAATGGGCCATGCCAACTGCAGTGTGCCCCCGCTCCCCCACCAAAAAAACCGTGTGAAGAGCCGCTGGGGGTAGTTTGTTATGGCGATGGTGACCGTGGTAACGGAGGGGGCTTAGTCCAAAGCTCGGCACTTGTGCCTCTGGCTCCTGACCAAGAGAGATGCACACAGCTGCTAGGGTACAATTAGCTACGCCCCAATATTCCCACCAATGCACCCCAATATTCCCACCACTACTCCCCAATATTCCCACCAACGCACCCCAATATTCCCACCACTACTCCCCAATATTCCCACCAACGCACCCCAATATTCCCACCACTACTCCCCAATATTCCCACCAACGCACCCCAATATTCCCACCAATACACCCCAGTATTCCCACCAATGCACCCCAATATCCCCAACACTGCACCCCAATATCCCCACCACTGCACCCCAATATTCACACCAATACACCCCAATATTCCCACCAATGCACCCCAATATTCCCACACACACAAACACACACACGCAAATAATAGCCTTAGCACTACATCATGGCCCTGCGTGTACCTATGTGCGTTTTCTAGGACCTTCCATCTAAAATGAGATCTAAACGGATTTATCCTGACCATAAATTTCCACACAAATAAATGTAATAAATGTATAAAATAAATAAAAGGCTTCAGGGAGTGTGTAGCAGAATGTTATATTCTTTTGGGTATATTTTGGAAGTCTGGCCTTGCAAATCTTTATCCACACTGAACAGACATTTCTTATTTTTGGGACCCAAAATATCCCTCCAGGCAGGATTTTTAATTCCAGAAAATGTATGGTTCAGTTTTGCTCCTTACAGAGACCATATATGAGCAAACAGAAAGCCTAGTATGAATGCTAGCCCACACCGTCCTCTCTGTTTATGCATTTCCATATACAGACACCGTACTTCACCCAGCCCCATCAGAGACGGACGTCCGAACAGTGACCGGGCGTTCCTCAGTCCTCTGCGGGCTGGTGAACATTTGGTTGACCAGCTGAAAGCGCCGAAAATAAAACATAAACTAGCTTGACTGGCCGTGACCTGGCTTAAGGTTAAAGAATTTTCAGCAGGGCCTATTGCCTTCGGTAGTGATTTTCCAGCCATTACTGAAAATAAGGTCTCTGCGCATCACTCTCCGCAGATGCAACCCCGCAAATGAAAGTAATCCTGAAAGTAATGATCTAATCTATTTTTCTCGCATTACGCAGCACTTCCGCCATTAGACTTCTCCATTAACGGCTAAGTGCCGGCAGCGAGTGCGGTGCATTTACAAAGCCTTTTTCCGCCCGCGTGACAAACGAGGTTTCTCTAGTCTTCGCAGGTGTTCGCGCGCTGTGCGCTCGATTCTCATTATGAACATCTCGCGCCGATTCTCCTCATTTTCGGAAGTCGTGTTATATAAGGACAGATGTCCACGGACGGCAGCCCTTCAGAAGCAGTTTAAAGGCTGCCGGTTTTTGTGTGTCGGGGCGTTTGAACTGTGCAAAGCGGGTGCCCGTGCCAAGCTATTTCAGCGTGATCAATGCCGGTGGTGAATACCGTCCCGGGGACGCAACGCGGCTGTTGCCGGGGCAGGGCACAGTCCGCGCTTGGCAATATGTCGCCCGTTTTTCTCACAGGTGGCTCTCGCCAGTGACGGGCACGATGCCAAGGCAGAAATGGGCACCGTGACTCCAGACGGCTCACGTCTGCGGGCGGACAGGGGGTCTCCACTGCACACAGAGCGCCATATAATGTTTTATTATGTTTTTTTAAAAACTATTTATCTGGATTCAGCCGCATTTTAAATGGAGTCGTGCCACTTAAAGCACATGAAACAGACTCCGTGCCCGCTTTCCCGGCAGCGTATGAACTGAATTACGATAGGCCTCTAGCGGCCATCGAGCCAAAAACGACTAGCAGGAGCGCGAGGGTGAGCTGCTCGTGACGGGAGACGGGAGTTCAAATTTAAAAACGTTCAAGCAAAGGAGAAATAAATAATACTTTGCGCGCACCCAATTTGCCAAAAGGCAGTTTGCAACCAAAGAGCAGACACATTAGTGCACGGCCTCATTAAACTGGTATGATCTGCAATGTACAATGTTATGAAATTATTTTATTTATTAATTATTTTATTAGGACACGTCACTATGCTGTAATGTGTTAGGGAAATACTTTTTGTTAACTTATTTGTGTGAGATCAAGATTTCTGATCTTGTACTGCAATTCGTAATTGAAAGGCTGCAGTGTTAGTATATATCTGAGAAAGCTTTTTCTCGGACTGGGGGAGTCTATTACTCGCACTGGCAATACAACCAACACGAGGCACGGGCAAAGCTGAGTTTTTAGTGAGAAATCACTGCCATCTGGTGGCCACGGGTGGAATTACTGGGCCTATTGACAGTTATCAGACAGACGGCTGACCCTGGCCACGAAAGAAAGATGAAGATGTCATAAATTCCAGCGCTAGTCCATTTGAGTTTACCCAGCATTTTATGGTAATACAAACCCACAAATCCATACCTTCAATTCACAAATTGGATTAGTATTTTTACAGAGTCTGGGTTTTCAAAGTAGGGGGTCTCTGGTCAGACTTGATATCCAACGACTATATATAGATTTGGGGAAACATTTTTAAAAATAAAACTTTATTTTAAAATATAATCTGTTTTTACTGATTATGGTGGCCCCCAAGACCTGCCTTAGAGCCTGGGTGGGGGTCCCTGGATCAAAACCCTGTTCTAGAGGGACCCCAGAGGCCCTGTGTACAGCTGGGAAATATGTGGATCCCAAATACACTACAACTAAGATTACTCACAATAAGCATCACTCAGAAACCAGCCTGATGATGATGTCACATCCAGTCCAGGTTTATCCATTTCCTTTTTCACACACATCCACACGCTTTTGCAGGACAGTTTTCTTAGCCTTTCTGTATGTGCCATTAAAATAAACATCTGAATTAGGGCTTTCAGATGTGAACTAAATTGATATGCAAATGAACTACATGTTGTTTTTTTCCCCAAGTTATTTAATCACAGATTTGTGTGTATGAAATACAAAAATTCCAGACACAGCGGTACTTAATATGGAATCATAGTTTGTTGCACAGAACACGGCACATTTTGACTGAAACTTGAAACCTTGATAAAACTATCTTTTTTTCAACCTGATGGCCACATAGGATAATATCAGTAAAGAATATATTTTGAGTTTCTCATGTAATCTACTCTCAAAGCAAGAGGCTGCTAACATTACAGAGGATCAGAGGATCAGAGGAAAAGAACAGGAAAGAATAAAATCAGGGCAGAAAAAGCCAAGATTTAACAGAAATTTTATTAACATATCCTTACTCTTCTAGAGTCTGTTATAGACTCGTGTTACAAGCACACAGAACACAAGGTAACGTGATTTAAAAAATAAGCACATTTCATGAAAAGGCTCTTTGAGTGAAAACGTTACTCCAGGTGTAGAACAGGGAAAACTACACCTCATCAGTCATCACTATGGGAACGAGGGAGGAATACAACCTTCTCCTTCTCACCTCTGGTGATTTAATTTAGTGTTCTTCTAAGAATATGAACCGCAAACATCTCTCAACATTTTACGACACTGCACACGCAAGTTCTGTGGATTTGCGTGAGTGCAGACCGATATGAAACCAACACTATTAAACTACACACACAGGTTTCCACACACAGATAAACGACAGAAGGCACCAGGACAAACAGTGAGAAGGAAGACTGGAAGCAGGAGATGAGGAGTGCAGCTGAAGAGAGGAGATCTTTTGGGGGTGCTCCTGTCATTGGCTGGCACGCTGCCTGGCCCGGGGCGGACGGACGGGCACTACAGGACATTGAGGACCCGCGCCGACACACCGTGGTGCCAGTCACGCAGCTGGTTGTACTTCGGCCTGACAACCTCTGGGTCTACTTTGGTCGCCCTGGCAACCAGGTCAAGACATGTGGTGGGATGGGAAGGAAGGAGGGAAGGAAGGTAGGAAGGAAGAAAGGATGGAAGGAAAAAAAAGGAAGTAAGACAAAGTAAAAGAAAAGAGGAGTATGCCATCTAAAGTTTTGTTCTATCTTGGTCCATCTTTATTCTGGGCTTTAATTCAGTACTTACTGAGATCTTCTCACACGTGGCCCCTCCCACTTTAATATTAAATGCAGACAATTTGGGATAAATAAGCGATCATAATGCTATAGCAAACGACAAAAGCATACAACAGCATCCACAGGACACCCAAGCTAAAGGAAACACGGCACAGCAGGCAGTTTAATGTAAAAACCAGCAACTTACTTCTTCCCTGCTTCCCCCTGCTGGCCATCCTCTGAAAGTGCAGGAAAAGAGACTCATTAGCTCCTACAGAGGGGACTAAATCACCAACACGTTTCAGTGCACACTGCAAACCCTTACTGTGCGGGTTCTGTTATGGAGGCAGAATAAGCGTTTGTTTTCTTAGTGCATAGATACTTATGACACTAATACAGAACTAAGCGATCATGTGGTTTTGCCTGCTCAGACAAAGCCACTGGGTTTGAATGAGTAGAAAAGTATCTTTCCTTGGCCATTGGCTGGCATACTGCCCAGACTGGTCCGGACTGGGCAGGCTTGTTTGGGTCAGGTGCAGATGGGTGGGCAGGCTTGTTTGGGGTGGGTGCAGAGGGGTGGGCAGGCTTGTTTGGGGCGGGTGCAGAGGGGTGGGCAGGCTTGTTTGGGTCGGGTGCGGGAGGGTGGGCAGGCTTGTTTGGGGCGGGTGTGGGGGGGGTGGGCAGGCTTGTTTGGGGCGGGTGCAGATGGGTGGGCAGGTTGGTTTTGGGCGGGTGCAGAGGGGTGGGCAGGGTTGTTTGGGGCGGGTGCAGATGGGTGGGCAGGGTTGTTTGGGGCGGGTGCAGATGGGTGGGCAGGCTTGTTTGGGGTGGGTGCAGAGGGGTGGGCAGGGTTGTTTGGGGCGGGTGCAGATGGGTGGGCAGGCTTGTTTGGGGCGGGTGCGGGCAGGACTGGGCAGGTTTGTTTGGGGCGGGTGCAGATGGGTGGGCAGGCTTGTTTGGGGCGGGTGCAGAGGGGTGGGCAGGCTTGTTTGGGGCGGGTGCAGATGGGTGGGCAGGTTTGTTTGGGGCGGGTGCAGA